>JAOWBL010066172.1:0-21183 GCA_028564865.1 Zenarchopterus dispar
GGATGGATGGATGGATGGATGGATGGATGGAGGGATGGATGGATGGATGGATGGATGGATGGATGGATGGATGGATGTGAGTCCTTATCCATGTTGCCTAATGAGAGAGTTCATATATAAAATTACATGTGATCTCATCAGCTCAGCTGGAGATTTCTGCAGATTTCAACCAAATTTCAACTTTCTCTAACAGTTTAACAAAATTTATTTTATATATATATATATATATATATATATATATGTATGTATAAACTACGTCACTGTAGTCAGTAAAATATAGAATCCAATTCAACTTCCAAATAAAGTCCAAGCTCCTCCTTATCTACAAGACCTGATAGATCTCTCCATTTACTTGTAGTTCCTAAAAGATCCAAATGTAGGTTTGGAGGACAGATCTTCTGCTATCATGTACCGTTACTATGGAACCAACTCCCACTTGGGTTAAGGAGACTGACACCATCTCCACCATTAAAAACAACTTCAACCATTTCTGTTTAGTAAAGACTACAGTTGGTGTAAACTTTAATGTGTTAAGGCCAGTAGTCATAGCTGCAGCTGCAGGACAAGACTAGACCCGTCTAAAACATAACTTCATCATAGATACGCTCCTACAGACCTACGCTGGTCTGTCTCCTCTTTTTTTCTTCTGTAGATGTTTGGGGGCCAGAGCTTCCAGAGCGGCATGCTGTCCTGAAGTCCCACCCTCAGAGGGTCAGAGGTCAGAGGGTGGGACAGGCGCTGTCTCCACTTGTTTAGTTGTCTCTGTAGTACATCAACTAACCATGTATCACTCATGTACGTAAAACTCCCAGTTCTGCAGCTAACACATTATAAATACTGACATATCTTGTCTTTTGTACAATTGAGAGCACATCTGTGCCCCTCCTTTCTCTGTTCTTCATTCTCTCTTTCCTTCAGCAGGAGGGATGATGATCCAGGTCCTGAACAAGGTTTCTCCCCTCCTAAAGGAGAATTTATTTTTTTGTCACTCTTTGGCTTAAAGGTTTTCTCTCATTAGGGGAGTTTTTACCTGCCATCGCTCATGTCATAATTGCTCAGGGGTCATGCTCCGGGTCTCTGGAAACCACCTAGAGACCGCTTGTATTGTAATGGACGCTAAATAAAACTGAACTGAACTGAATTTATTGTCCTTTTGTTTAATACTTCTGCTATCAGGTACTATTTACTATTTAAGTCTTATTCAGTTCAATTCAAACACCCAAATACATGCCATCAAACACAAAAACTGTTCACAACTGACACTGTGACAACTTAATGTTGTTGTACGGTTGTTTTTCTGTTTCAAGAAACATTATTCTTGCTATGTGCATTGTTAAACTTCATGTATGACCTCAAGCACATGCTATTACACATAACAAGCCACTTTTTAAATAGAAAAAGTGCCTATTTGCTATTCACAGTTAATTGTTACCAAGTTTTGTTATTTTTATGATTTAAAGAATGCAGGAATGCATTGCTTGTTTCAAAAAAAAAAAACAAGTTTGGGCTGTTAAAAATGCGCCTGGCCCCCGCGGCTGTGGCTGCCCCTCCTCTTGACAGCATCTCTCCACATGAAGAGGGTGAAGCTCGTGGTCAGCTCGTCTTCACACCCTCACATTCCACCACAGATCCACATCCAAAAATGAGCTCCGAGGTTTTCCGCAGAAATGACCTTTGCTCTGCCTCTCCGGAGAGGGAGGAAGGGTCATCTAGTGGTGGGAGAAACTCAGCACATCTCAGGTCTTCTCTGATCTCTGACACATAAATCAGCTGCCGCTCGCAATAAAACATAACTGCGTCAAAACAGCGCAAACGCCAGTTTCTGAGAAGACATAATAAAAACACTGACTCACCAAACAGCCATTGTTCATTGTTTTTATAACTCCCATTTTCACTGTAAAACAAACCAAATCGCCACCAGATCAGTGACAAAATCGAATCTTTCTTTATCGTCTCTGCGTTTGGAAAGATTAGGAGCTTCATCTGGGTGGCTGAGCTGCAGCAGAGAGCACACACCCTGCAGAGTGATTCAGTGCAAACGGCTGCTTTTCAGCGTAATTTGATAAAGTGCCTTGACACAATTTGAGGAAAATGTGGCGTGCTGTTGTGCAACCGAAAGAGGAGATTGTGGAAATGCTGATGAAAAGCAACAGCTTGAGCGGTTTCATGCCGACATGGCTAAATATTGTAAATTCTGCGCGCGGTGAGCGGATGTTGCTGATGTTGCCGAGTTTAAATGTCAAACCGCACTCTAATACACTTTCACACATACACCACCTGGACCACCTGACAGGACATGTAAACACTCAGAACAACACATAGCGCAGGCTGAGTCCCGCACCCCCTTTTGTCACGTCAGTTCACATGCCCACCCCTCAGCCCTCAATCCACAACGACACAGGAAGTCACAGGGTGACCCATTTCTACCCAAGCTTTTATTTTGTTTGGTCTCTGTACAGATGTCAGTAAGTGCAACGGAAACATTGCTGCACACGTAAAGACAAGTCGACATTTATCATTGACCCTGATCCTTTACAAGAGCTCTAATACAGATTCTGCTGTGACTGAGGGCACAAATGTCAGTCTTTACTGTCACCAAACTGTACCAGGTGCAGCTGTGATCTTTGTTTTGGTGATCATATGGAATGAGATTAAAGATCAGAAGAGGTACAGAGGTGACACACACCAACATAAACGGCAAACCAGCTGCCTTTCTTACAACAGTAAATCAGTGTTTGATAAAAGTTAACTCATTTAATGCTTAATCAGCCCCAGAGACTCAAGAAAGTTAGCATATAATGTCTTTCACATGCTTAAATCTAAAGCAACGCAAGACATGGTTGCTATGTACACACCAAAAATAAAACCTTAAAAGTCATGATCAGCTTCAGAATTTGTCATTTTGTGAAGCATCATGTTGTAAAATAAAATCATAATCTTTGTGGGTTCTTGCTACATGTGTATCAGTTAGGTTAGAACAAACTAGAAAACTGCATATCCCATCAGCCCCTGAGGGTGGTGTTCAGTGATAAGAATGAATAAGATCATAGAGACTGAACAAGGCAGAGTTTAAAGTATCATCTCATGTAGGTTGGGTCAGACTGATTCTTCACAGTCTGATATCTACATTTGTTTTTGCTGTGATTTGATTCATTATAGCAACAATGTCAGCAAAACACTAAAGATAACAGGATGGATTAAAGGCCTGCAGGTTAAATGAGCTGCTTATAACAAGTAAAAATGGTAAAAGGTAACCGTAAAGATGATCCACTCATACTTTTTACAGACGGTCTCCGCACAGAGCGAACTCTGCATGTTCTTGAGTTAGTTTTCCAGCCCTACACCTACGGGTTAATATGAATTAGTGCGAGAAATCAAAATATAATGATAGGTCAGACTGGCAAGACGAGTGGCACATTTTGGCAAAAGTTGCAGGAAAGGCTTGTTTAAGTGTTAAGTGACCAGAATCTAGCTGTGATATTTTACAGGTTTTTTTTTTTTTTAGATTTTTCTTTTCTTTTGGCTAAACAGCCCTTCAAAATGTCTGGCAGGGTGATGAATGCGTCCACAATCACTGCGGACTTCACAGCTACTTGCTGTGCAAGCGAAGATTTATTTTAAAGGAGACATGATATGAAAGAAAATGTGCTTGAAACCATACAGTTCATTTTGTTGTCTAATGTAACAATTAACCTAAAAATACAGAGATAAAACAGTGTTGTCCCTGTGTTTGGGACTCTCCTTTGTCTGAAAATGTCTGAAAACATCTGCAGGAGACTGTGACATCACAGACCCAGATCAGAGCCCAGCCATCCAGCCTCTCATCTTTATCTCCACCTAACTTCACATATTGCTGCATTCACTGCGCAAAGCTGTAATACTGATTTTAAAAGAGGTGAAGCCCATTGAAAAGGGGGCGGGGCCAGGTCCAGTGACTCCAGCTCCTTAAACCAGCTACCATGAAGAGAGCTGAAAAGATGATTGAAAAGGAAGCTTTGGTACTTTTTCACTGTGGTATTTTGATCGAAACATGTAACTAATATATACTTAAAGTAGCACAATTTCAGTTTATTTGAAGGAATATTTGAGTACTATTAGGAAATGTTGTCCCTCTACTTTGTGCAGCACCAACAGTAACTATGGCCTTGCATATCACGTCTCCTTGAAAATAAGCCAGTAGAGATCCTAATCACATATTTTCAGATGGATTTATTGCTGAATGTTGTGTGCAGCTCTTTGAGTGTCAGATATCCAGTTTTACAGGGTTCTACGGGCATGGAGGAAGACCTGCACACACCACCTGTGACTAGCCGTGAAGGAGAGCTCTCACTAGCTGCTGCCTCATCCACATCCACCTGAAGGCTGTCACAGGACGTCTGCACGATGGTGGGAGGTTGAGGATGAACTGGAGGAGAGGAGGAGGGGACATGTACAGGAAAGATGAGAATGGGAGAAACCTGATCATTGAAAACTTCTTCCTCTTCTCTCTCCATCTCTCTTGGCTCATTCTGTTCGTTTTCACTGTCGATACCAAAGCCGGAGTCTGGGCTCACCGGTTCCCTCGTCAAGGACTCATAAGAAGGACATGAGGTGAGAGGCAGGCACAAGGAGAGGGTAAGGTCGTGGCTTTTGGCCAGGTGTTGGAGATCATCTTCATAGGTGAAGTAGGCCGGATTGTGACTTTGGGCCGAGCCGCTGCAGGAGCTCGACATGAAGTAGCCCATGTTGGAGAAGGTGGACATGGAGGAGGAGTTGTAGACCAGCCCGCTGGTGTTTGAGCCAGAGGAAGGGTAGCTCTGGAAGTGAAGCAGGGCGCTGGTCAAGGACTGAGAGGTCGAGGGCACCGCATCCCAGTCCCTACACACCTCCACTGGGGAGATTTCTTCGCAAGGCTGGACCACGAAGAACGACTCCGGAAGTGGCAAGGGATTTAACCATTTCTGGGGGAAAAAAGCAGGATGCAACATTGGTGAAGCTTGTCCAGTGTTTTCTCAAACTCAGAAAACCAGTAGAGAACTTTGGAAACATGCACAGACAGTCTGAATATTCATCTCAGACCCAGGATTGAACACTTATATTACACGACTGATAACTGTGGTGAAACTCCTGCAGCTCCCGCATGTAACAATGACCTGCCCAACATTTGTAAACGGGGCCCGTAGATGAGTCAAATAACGGGACACCATGTGGGACTGTCCACGTTTTCCATATTGCCTCCGTGTGTATTTGATGCTTGTGTTGTTCCAAACCCAGACAGAAGACTCATTTTGGGTCCAACTCAGATGGGCCCCACATACAAATGTTAGCTGGGGAGGAGAAGACTTATTTTTACCTTTAGATTTCCCTGGTGGACGGACTGAAGGGTGTGGAAGTACTTGGATGGGTTTGGTACTGGCTTTGCTTTGAGGAACCTGCCGGAGAATAAGTGAAGCAAGTCGGTTTGACATAATGCACCCAAACTCATGAATACACAGAGTGAATAAATGCTCCAATAGCACTCACCCTCTGGACTTGCAGCACTTGTAAAAGATCAGAATCAGAGCGAAGTTGAGACACAGACAGAGTGTGACTCCGGCCACGATGAGTGAAATCTGCCACCAGTCTGAAACGCTCGGTTGCTGTAAAATCCAGGTACGAGGCAAATCCGTACTAGAATTTACACCCACCGCGTTCGTCGCTTCTAGCCAGGTCGTTGTGGGACTCCACTCGCTCCACTGGCTACCGGGCCGTCTTGGGGGCATGACTCGCACCCTGACCTGCAGCTCGCCCCTCAGCCTCCCTGGGGGTACTTTTAGCTCTTGCTCGATGACAGAAAAAGTCATGGCGTCCTAATGAGAAGGAGGAAGGCGTCAAATGATCAGCTGAACTGGACCGGACCAGCGCTGCATACTTTTGCATCAGTCCTCACCCTCCAAACCTGGTTCCTCCGTTTGACCTGAACTTGGAAGTTAAATTTGGATTTGAACAAGTAGGAAACGGGACTCCCTGGAGTCCATGATATCCAGGTGCCGTTGGAAGTGCTGCTGACATTGGGAGTCCCTGGAGGATGCATCTTAACTGAACAGACACACAAAGCCACACAAAATGCTTGTATAAAACAGTTGACCGATCCTGTCCTTTATTTATTTATTAATTTTGCTTTTTAGACTTGTTTCACGTGGACATCAGGTGTGATTCCAACAGGAAATGCAGGTAAAGACGTAGAAGCAGCTCACTGTGATTCTTTGGCCAGTAGTCCGTGAGGTTTTCCATCCACTTGTCTCCACACCTGACGCTGATGTGGGGCATCGTCTCAGAAGAGAAGATTGTCTGGAGGAATGAGTTAAACTGGTTTTAACAAAAGGAAAATCAGACCTTTTGTATTTGATCTTAATTCGAAATGGGATTAAACACAAAGTTATTCAGCAGGAGGAACTAAGGAATGCTCTCAAAGGCTTGAAACGAGGCAACCGGACTCACTTTTCTGCTCTTCATCCATCCAGATGGTAAGTTCAAAAGGAATGCGAGCCTCGTTTCAAGCCTTTGGGGGTTTCTGTTACCTGGATGACTGGGAGTCTAAACCAGCATAAAACTAATGATTTTTTTTTTCTGTTTTTGTGTTTGATGCATGCTGAGGACTTACTGCGTTTTCAAAGACAAGGCTGCAGCCTGGAGGAGAGTTTCCATGTTCTTTTATCTGGCAGCTTTGGCTACAGCGGAGGGACAAAGTCAAACTTGTAAATAAAAGTGAACGTTTTCTTCTTCTCTCCATAAAAAGGTGCAGTTGCTCTCCGCTCATCATGTCTTCATTCATCACGTTTTGGCAAATGCAGCAGCATTTCGAACAAACATCTGTCATTTCTTACGTGGCTGGTTCAAGTTGTCCTCTGGACCAATTTGGGACCTTCTTGACTCCAACTATCCAACAGTCCTTGCTTGAACCCACCCGGGAGCCGTTCCAAGAACAGCTGACATTGTTGACGAAATCATTGGTACAGATGAGTCCTAGTGTGACAGAGACGTGAGAGACAAAAACACGTCATCAGCGTAAGGGGTCTTGGTTTCGTTTACTGCATCTTTGGGCTGTAGGAGACCCAAAGGAGCATGCTTTAAAACTTAAGAGCAGTCATACCGGGGGAGACTTTGTGAGCAGCATGCACTGGAAACAGAACCGCCAGGATCGACAAGACCCACAACCCCTCCATGGCCTGGACTGGGACGTGACTGTAAACGGACAGGACTGATCATTTACCGAACACAAATCAGTCACCTATTCAGCTCAAAGTATCCTCTCCTCAAGAATTTTCATTTATATTTTTTAAAAAAACATCAGTTTTTTGATTTTGTAGCTAATTTCTGTCAGATGGAAGTTACGTATCACCTGAACAGGGACGTTTCAGAAGAAACTCAAACAAAAAACCCCCCTGAGAGGGGCAGCAGCTGCCCCTCTCGGGGTCTCGACAAAGCTTCGACAAAAAAAAAGCAGCGACGCCAGTCTCGGTGCGCTGCAGGGAGGTGATCGACCTCGTCTAAGAGTCAGAGCTCTTGTTCGGATGTCGCTGCTCTCACGCAAGCGTCACACGGCTGACTTCTCACTTTTACAGGCTGGTGGTTTCTGCTTTGCAGAACTCAAAGGTCAATCTCAGTCAGTTAGGTGCAGCAAGCATCAGAATGTCACCTTAAAAAAAGTATGTAAGTATATTTGCATGTTATGAGTCAGCCAGCTCTGTTTTTCCCCCCATCAAAGCTTGAGGTGAGCTGGACTATATGTCACTTAAGTTTACCCGTAACAGTAACTCAAGGAGATACAAAAAATAAATAAGACAAACATCTTGCTTCTGAGTCTCATCATAAATAACTACACAGGAAAACTGTATCGCTTAAAAGTTATAAGATATAAAATATGTTGTTAGAAGACACTTGAGTTCACACACTTTTGTTACAGAAGACAAACATTCATGTACCTTTTCAAAAAAATCTCACAGTAAGAGCAGAATTTGTTTAAAAGTACCTCATGAGTCTTGATGGCAGGTGGTCATCGAGAAGGAAGGCATCACATCCTCCTCTAGACTGATGAGAAGGTTTCTTCGGCTTCCTCGTTCTCGTCTACTTGTGCTCTCTGTCACTCACTCATCCCTCTGTCTCCTCATTCTCACCCCTCTGCCTTCTTTTAATTGCCCGGTGACTTTTTCCACTTGAAACCACAGCTTTAGTCGAGAGCTGACAGGAAATTTCGTGCAGCGGTGAGTGATTGTGAGAGGGGATGGGCCTGGGTGGAGAGCGAGGAGGGCTCTGGGGTTGCTGGAGGGGGGTTGGGGAGCCTTGCTCATTGAGCACATCCTCCGGTCCTCCTCCTCCTCCTCCTCCACCAGCGGCAGCTTCAGCAGCAGCTGCTACCTGGGCCCCGTCACGTGGCTCAAAAGGTTGTAATAATTGTACAGAAAACAAGAAATACAAAGAAACACCACATCCTGTTTCAATCACGGCTCAAAGTGGGGTTGTAGAGACACACACTCGGCCTATGAAGTGGTTTCAATCAGTGAAACTCAACTTAAAAAAGGAAGATTCAAAGGAATAAAGAGGCAAAAACATACCAGATTTAGAACAATGGGGTGATACAAACTAAGATCTCTGTCAGTCTGGTAGACACACAGAAGCTGTATGATATCAAAACCACTGCTGTTTCAGCCACAACCGCTGCAGATGAATATAGTCAAGTCAAGTGTTTCTGAGCGGAAAGGGTTTGAAAGTTAAAGCAGCAGTCTTCTCATCAGCCGCTGGTCACCAGACATTTCACTTCTGCAGCAACAGACCTCAAGATGTTTCCTTTGGATGCAAGACCTCCATCAGTGGCTGTTAATCAGCCTCACCGTGTCATATGTTAAGGAGCCTTTCAGAGGCTGATACAATATCTTGAGGTCTTTATCAAATATATGTGGCATGTTGGGCTCAAAGTAGGACAGAAAAGCTCCCATTACAAGCATGTTGTTGCATTTCTGATCACAGCTGCCAGACTCCACCTTTTCAACTTAATCCACCCTTGAAGTAGGAGAAATGCAGTACCTCGTCTGACCACTAGGGGGGGATAGCTTAAATAGTGAGTCCATTTCCATGTTGAAATATCCAACTTTGCTGCAAAAATGAACATACTTACAGCCTGGTTCAAAATGGTTTTGGTCTCCACAGCTAGATTTAACATTCATGACAACTGGACACAAGGTCAAATTTTTCTTTTACCATTTCAAATATTATATCAAGCAATAAATTTTGCATAATTAGGGGTGTGGTGTTTTGAATGACAGCAAATGGCTAATTATCATCACTTTTGCTACTTAAAGCCCTTCTGAGCAGTGGCCCCCCACTCACAGTGGATCATTTCAGGGCCGTTCCAAGTGGAATCCAGGTGGAACCTGCAGTTAATCAGTTAACCATGACGCCATGTGACTGTGGGGCCCAGTGGAGCTCTGCTAGTCCTCGTTTCAGATCTGGCAGAACTCATTTTGGGTGTTGCTACGGCAGCAACACTTTTGGACTGATTTGATCAGAGTGAACGTAAAGTAAAATGAATTAGTATCATAGGTCAGCATAAGCTAAGAAAGACAAACTAAAATGGCAAAGTGTGACTAAAATAAGGTGGATTTGTTCCAGCTGACTTCCCAGACCTGTTTGTTGAACCCATTTGCAAGTATGCACTGCAGCACAAGAAAAAAGGAGCTTCAAAAGCCGTCTTCGAAAAAAGGTGAAGTTACAACGGAAATTTTCAGACCTAGGCCAACTGAGACAAAGCAACAGGGTTGCGTAATTTTCTAAATTTTTGTTGCTCTGAAGCAGAGAAGAAATCATTTCTGTCACTTTTAAAAGAATATCACAGAATCAAAACAATCCAAGGTCGTTTATTAAATGATAAGGAGTGCAAATTTTTGCAAGGGAACAAAATGATATAAACTAAAGCAGCTTTGAGAGAACAGAATGCAGCAAAATGGCAATTAATGTTCACATATGTTAAAAAAAAAAGGCATTAAAAGTCTTTGACGAGACTGAAATATGTCATTCCTCTACAGAGAAACCAGGGTCATTTAGATTTTTCTGTATACAGGATGTGTACACATAAAAGTGGACCTTTCCTGCATATATGCACATATATATGTGTGTGTGTTTGTCTGTGTGTGTGTGTGGGCTTTGTATGCCCACCTAGAATGAAGTCAAAAAAGAGACTAGTGAACGTGTCTTCCTCTGTAGTAAAAGGTCACATGAGCGCAGTGATTACTGCTGTACAAGCAGAACTACTCAGATCAATGCAGATGTTGAAAGTGATATCTGCTCATCTCAAGCCTATAGTTCAATTAAGGGCCATTGTGTAACACGCCTCCATATGTCTCGGTGCAAGCCACCCAGCATTCAGGCATACAACTTAACGTCTATTTTAACACTCGATGTTTGAACTCTGTAGAGCCAGCAGCCGCCTGTCTGCCAGACTGCGTTCATGCTTGCAGTGGGCCGGAGGGTGCTCTCATGCATTTGCGTGGGTTTCAGCAGCAGCCAGAGGTGGTAAAAGTGGAGGAGAGTGTGTGTGTGTGTGTGTGTGTGCGTGTGGAGCTGCAGGAAGAAGAAGAACATGAAGCGCTCACTGAAAGGTCAGGGTCCGCCGAGTCTGAGGCGGGAAGCCGCCGAGAAGACCACGTTGGTGTTTGTGCTCAGAAGGCGGCGAGAAAACGGTGTCAAATCAATACACCGCTGGGAAGGGTGGGGGTGATGTCTGTGGGGAAGAGGTGAGAACAATAACAAGGGAAGGTATAGTCATAGTTGAAATCCTGCAGCTCTATAAAAAAATAAAAATGAAAAAAAACAAGATGCCACTCCTGAGTACTACAGCGTTAATACTTTCATTATTGAGCCTATGCAAGATCAGCTAAAGTGAGGTCAGTCAGTTGGCCCTAAATATGGCCACTCTCTGTAGCGCCTTCTTGATGACTCATTCAATGGAGAAGTAAACAACACAACACATTCGATTCCTGTAAACATGGCCTCGTGTAACTGCGATCAATATCCTGTGAGGCAGAAAGCCGCCTCTGAACCTGCTGAAAGGTGTTTTAGTTATATTTGACAGCAGGGGAACCAGCCTCGATGGAGATGCTGTAATTAACAGTGGCAAGTCAATGTAAGTGAACCCTTTGGAATAAACTCCTTTTCTGCATTAATTTGCCATAAAATGTGATCTGACCTTCATTTAAGACACAATAACAGATGGACACAGTGTGCTTCAGCTCACAACACTTAACTTTGACACTGCATCGTTCAGTTTATACTTCATACCTCGGCTGGTGCCCAGCCACATCCAGATGATCTCGTTGGACATTTTGGGAAACCGGGAATTAATTCATCCTCTAAATGAAGACAAGTTATCCAGGTCTTGAGGCAGCAAAGCAAGCCCAAACCATGATGCTCCCTTCACCATACTTCACTACTGGAAGGATGTTTTGACATTGGTGAGCTCTGCACATCAAGTTAGGCTTTCTTGACACACGGATACCAAGCAGTTAATTAAATGCTTTTATGTCAAGAAGAAAAAAGTGCTGCAGAAACACCATCCATCATTGCGAGTGACCCTTGAAAAGTCATTGAACCCTTGGCTTGCCTTTAAATGGTCTTTTTCTCCAGAGAAGAGGCACTGCCCATCCGTGTGATTAGAAAGGCCTCAGAGAGTCGTAGTGGTTTTTTCCCAACATCTTCTACACCACCTTCAGAATCCTTGATCCGTATTTTAAGGTGGGTCGGCTCAAAACGGGCTTTGGGGCTTTAAAGGTCACCGAAGCTGTGAAATTTAGCAGCAATGTTGGATACTCGCCAAACCCATCCCGAAACATGAATCGAAGAGTCGAAAGTGTCAGAAATCAAAGGGCTGATCAGATGTCAATACTAAACTAAACTGAAGTGAAGTGAAGATAGATAAATTCAACCAGATGAGTGTAAGGCAACGATAATTAACTTCTGAGGTTAACACGAGCTAAGCTAAAACTCGTGATAACTCAGGTAAAGTGAGCTCATTTGCTCTGCTCATTTGTCCATTTTTTAATTAATTAAACTTTCTTTTTGGCACTGTAAATGTTTAACAGGTTTGTTCAATAAAAATGCAACAATAATATAAGTTATGAGCTTCAGCACATCAGGGCCTTTTGCAGTGTAAATGAAAACCAGAGTTTTCTGGCAGTTTACTGCAGAAAACCACTCCACTCTGCTGGGAACACCTACTTGTACTTCGCCACTGAGGGTTGGTTGCTTTCTGTGGAAATGTTTAAGTGCAACAAGTGCGGTGATTTTGTCAGTTGGTGCAAGTCGGTGAATTCAACTTCAAAAAATCCCCTGATCGCTCTTCATCTGCGTAGCCAAGAATGAATTCGATGGTTACTACAGACTTGACAAGAGAGGCAGCAGGCTGTGACAAAAAAAACAAGTTTCAGTGGTTTGTGCTGAAACCACCTTCATTCTGCTGCTTTTACGCACCAAGCATAAATACCCCCCCCCCCCACCTCGGCTGCTGCCTACACGCTGAAGCTCAAGTCCTTCACTTTGAGCCAGGACATTTGAGGCAATCTTCATCAAAATATCAAAGTGAATTAAATGCACTTTGATCCAGCTTTATTGCCCTTTATATAATTTTCACATATAGATCCCCACTAGACATGCTCGAGCTACGCCACTGCTGCTTCACCACTGGTCGGGTATGGACTTTAAACCAAAAAGAAATTGCATCTTTTCTGTAACAATCAAATCTTTTAGCGGCATTTCGTCTCACACACACTTCCTCTTATTTGTTCACAGCAGTGAGCGACACTCGCGGTTTCGTGTCCAAAGTAAGCCAGAGTGTGAATCAGAAAGGCGTCGCTTTATATTGTGGTGTGAAAGAAGGAAACAGGACCTCATTTTCCATTTCCGTCAATAACTTGTTGAGCTGCGGGTTCGTGACGTTTTTCTGTCCACTGGACTGCAGAAGAGAAACGCCAACGAGAGATGCAAGCGTTAAAAGAAACATCGTAAGAACCAGATTGTAGCAACAGAAAGTAAAAATATACAGACAGAAAGTTCTTCGACCTGTTTCATCTGTCTTGTGGCCGGACCACGGGGCCGAGCGGTCCCCCCGCTGAGGGACGTCCGCGTTGATGGGGCTCCAAGAGACGGAGGGCTCAGTGGCTTGAACTGACAGTGAACAGCATCAATAAGATGTAGCAAAAATAAAATGATGGCATGAGCTATTATTAACCAACATGTGACAGAGAGGAGGACATCCAGGGAGGAGCGGTAAAAAGAGGACAAGTCTGAAAGTCACGTACGAGCCGGAAATCCCGTCCTGACCATGTAGCGGACATGTTAAAGGACCGTCTTCAAGTTCCTGGACGTTCCAGGCTCCGTGGAGATGGATGATGTGATTGATGATATGAAACAGCAGAAGTGGAAGATGAGTGAGGAGGACTCAAAAAAGCCAGACTAGAATGTCTCAAAGTCCACACTGATACGCCACGAAGCTACTGGGACAATGTCCCTATGACGGATGAGACCGAACTGGAGCTTTTTAGGCAAGTTCACATCAGCTCTGTGTTCACAGACACAAAACTGAAGCTTTCAAAGAAAACAGTACATCTACTGTGAATCACGGAGGAGGCCCGGTTCTGTTCTGGAGCTGCTTTGCTGCTATCTTGAATTTGTACAAAGATATCACGAGACTATCAAGACACTCTGGAGGGAAATGTCCTACCCGGTGTCAGAAAGCTTAGTCATGCGTTTCAACTGAATAGAGACGTAAAACAAAACCAAAACCGGCCAGGAATGAGCAAGACCAAAACATTGGACTATTCTGAAGTGTCCATCTTTGAACTCTGACCTAAATCCTCCAGAACATCTGTAGAGAAAAGCTGAGTCATGCCGTCTGGAGAAGGAACCCTTCAAACCTGAGACTCGTGGAGCAGTTTGATCGGACGGAGCGGACCAGAACACCTGTCTACAGGTGCACAAGTCTCACTGAGAGTTACAGAAATCACTGGACTGGGTTGTGCAACAAAATGTTAGGTTGAGGGTCCCATCATTCTGTCCTGGTCGGTTTCATTTGTTTGTCTTTTTTTTTTTCAATGATTCATTCGAACCCCATTCACAAGCAACGTATGAGTAAGTTATTCATCATTGTGTTTGTTAGTGAAAAGCTATTTTATTTACCATTGTGAGTTTTTTCTTTCTTTTATAAGGCCAGCAAGCAGCGCTGTCCAGCCTGGACACGTCTGCGTCCCCCACCTGAGTATAGTAACTTACATGGAAAAAGGGGGTTTGGACGCATGAAAACTACGTGACACTTAAATAAAGAATGAATTTGTGCCAAACCACAATACAAATAAATAAACGTGTCTTGACAGCTTGCTTCTCTGGAGCACTCAGGTGTTAACACAATGCAAACAGGAAACAACATCAGCAAAGGTCTTAAAGCAGCAGTAGTTTCTGCACTTCAATCTGAAAAGAGCTATAAAAACAACCCTACTTTGGAGTTCAACGTTCTACACTGAGAAAGATGATTCCCAAAGCGGAAAATACTCAGGACTATTGCCAATATTCCCGGGAGTGGACATCCCAGCAAAATTAAGGCAAGGTTAGATCATGCAGTGCTCAGAGAAGCAAGAAAAAGAGAATCCACATCCATGTCTCAGATCTCACTGAGAGTATTAAATCAGAACAAAGCTGATAAATGATGGACTGTTTGGGAGTGGCCCTGGGAGGGTTTTCTGAAACCAGTTATGAGACTATGTGTCTGCAAGTTAAAGCCAGGTCAAAACTGGGCCGCGGAGTAGAACAACGATCTGAAGTGAACCAGGAAATCCACAACAGAATGGTTGAAAATGAAAAGAAGCAAGGATTTGTAGTGGTTTCGTCAAAGCTCAGGTGATGATGGGACCTAAAGAGAGTTGTGCTCAATGAAATTAAGACGTTTGTGAGGAAGAATGGACCCAAAGTCCTCCTCGAGCATGTGAGACACTGATGAAGTCACACAGGAAGTGACTAATTCAACGTATTCATCCAGTGCGTGGATCTAAGCTAATGAATGAGAGGGGTACTTAGGATTGCCCACATTATTATTATTATTATTATTATTGCAATTATTTTTGTTACATAAATAATAGTACAGCAAAAACAAAAAAAACAAAAAACATATATATGTTGTTGTTTCAAATAGTATTTACCTCTGAGCAGATCATGTATTTTTTTTATTTTTTACACAAATAAAGAAAAAAACAACAACACGGTATTAAAAGTAATTACTAATTTTTTCATTAAATATATATATGACATAAAAATCACTGTATGAGAGTTTGTGTGAATGGGAAGTACAATGTAAAGTGCTTTGTTGAACCTAGTCAAGGTTTAAAGATGTTCTATAATCACGGTCTATTCACTTTGACCCTGTTATCTGTCTTTTTATTGCTTTATTTATTATTATTATTATTATTATTATTATTATTATTATTATTATTATTATTATTATGGTGTAATTCCTGGGTCCAGGTGCACAAAACCTTTTGGTTTGCTTGTGCACAATGACTTTGACTTCCTTCAAACATCATAACAAAAGCACAAATAAACGATCTTAAAAAGCCGTTTTCACCACAAATATATAGACACGTCAGTGTAATTACAGCTGAGAAGAGGTGCAGACAAACTGAAAGTTGTTTTATTAGTCATCTTCACTTCTGAACTCTCAAACAAAAACAAACCAAAACTCCCGAATGGAAAAATGTACCATGGCTGATCAGCTCCATGAGTCCAGAGCAAAGAGTTGACGATGAGAAACACGATCCAAAATAAATCCCGATTCTACACAGAAACAAGCTCTGTGAAATGATCCGGCATATATTAAATTGAAATATTAAATCCATTTAAAGCAAAGGACAGGTGCATGCATGCTTTTGTTGTTTATGCTCCTGCTGGAAGATGTGATAACAGGTCGGTAGCACGATTCTGTTTTCATCTTCGTGATGTCTCCCTGACAGGAGAGGAAGAGGGAAGGAGGATGCAGGAAGTGAGAGGAGCTGCGGTCACACGCTTTCAACAAAATGAGGTGCCGTTGCTCTCAGAGATGCTCCAAGAGTCACAGAGACAGCCAGGTTTTCTGCATCTGCACATCCTAACTTATACCTCCTGGAGCTAGCCTCCTGTCTCCTCATTAAAGAAAAAAAAAAAAAAGATATTGTTTGAGGTGTTTTGTACCATTCTACAAAAAACTAGGATGCAATTTTCTTCTGAAAGTCAGCAGCAGGACCACTTCCGGAAATCACTGTCGGCGAACTCAATTACTCACAAATGTAAACTATAAACAAACAAAGACACAAAAACAGCAGCACAGAAGTTCAAGAAAGACTCCTGCTTCCTCTGGATCCCAGTTTACTTAAGAAAGACTGAGGCTAAATGGACTCAACTGTGCTCTGACAAAAACTACACACACACACACACACACACACACACACACACACACATATATATACATACATAGATATAGACATATACACATGTATGTGTACATGCATGTGTGTGTGTGCATAGTGGCAGCCTCTACATGTTCTATTCTCAAAAATGAACTGAAATTGTCTGATCTTATTACTTTGAAAGCTTTTGGTTCCATTTTAAATGTCAGCGAAGGTGAAACTGTTAGTGCTCATGGTTTTGATTTTCTCACCTTTGCATGAATATCCACTTTTACATTTAATGTAACTTTTGTAACTGTGCTGTAGGTGTAACATGTAGTAGTTTATTGTAAGATAACTGTATTGTCCTGTAGAATTTGTGCTGCTGACCTCTTGGCAAGATAAAAAAAAAAGATATTGATCTCAATTACTTGATTAAAATATATATTTTTTAAATACATTCTTCTTGAAAACTAGGAGAGTGTGCCTTGTTATCAGCCCAACTCCAGAGCCGGCATCCATGGCGGTACCAGGATGAGTAACCGGCACATGTGTGACGGCACCGTGAATACTCACTGATATTTAAAGGTTTAAAAGGAAAAGAACATCTTGCTTATGTTGCAAGACAGTGATGAACCATGTTCTGCTTGTTCTAAATCAGCATGGATCAATAGAAAAGTTTGTTAAACTAGTCTAAATCTGTCAAAGACTTAAAAAAAAACAACCTTCATGTGCTTGCGAAATGGAAAAACAAAGCAAAGGAGGCGTTAAACTCCTGAGCAGCTGAAATCAGCAGATGTTTAACAAGATTAGAAAAATATGTAGACTTAAATAAAATCCCATTTGCAGCTTCAGTGGTTGCTATGCTGTCTTTGTACCATTTTAACTCAATTTAAGCATTTTAAAAAAATCTTGCAAATGATTGCATTCTGGCTTGTAATACATTTTATACCGTCACACTGACTGGGAACCACTTCCACATCCTAAAAGGTGATTTTGGGGCCTTTTTTTTTCCATCTTGGCTTCTTTTTTACAGGAACAGCTGCTCCAGTGTCAACTCCACACCTGGAAACCTGTTAAGATGGTAGATGTGGGGGGGGTTAGTCCAGCAGGTACCTGCAGCAGCAGGAGGCTCTGCACCCCAGGGCTTCGTCTTCACCTGCTGCGAGTCCCTCAGCAGCGCACGGGTCAATGGTAGCGACACGCTGTTTACAAAGAGCTGCAGGAAACGGAGGAGGGGAAAAAAAGCAGTTTCACACCTTGGTCTTTACTGAGTTTTGGTATTTTTGGTCGTGAGGTCACGGTGAGACGATAAACCGCTGAACGAGCGACGCCAAACAAAGCAATAGGTGTTAAATTTCATCAGAATGTCACGCAAGACAGCCGAGAACATTATATCAGGTTTCACCTCAGAGCAGAGGGACGGGAGGGAAGAAAACGTTGTATTTAGCTGCAACGTGCACACGTGTGCACTTACCTTATATAATTACAGTATTGTTACTATTCGCCGCCATACGGCGACTGAAGCTGTGAAGCTGTTCACAGACGGCTGAAAATAAAATGTTCAAGAAAGTCAAATGCCAAGACGAGATTCACAGAATTGATCTGTTAGGTTTTACTCAACTTTATTTCACAATATTAGACCATAATTTGTCTCTTGTTATAACACCACAATGTCAACTGGCTGAAACAATATAAAACAGTACTTCCACAGCTTTCTGTTATTTATATTATTTACATGCACTCGTATATTTAGAGGCAAAAAAAATACCAGGCCTTCGTTTACTCTCAAGTGCACTTTCTTTCTCCTTCTGTGGTTGTCGAGAGGCCGTCTCAATGAGGGTCCTTCAGCTCCTGTCAGCCAGTCACACTCATTTTTGGTTTTTATATACATTTATGTTAATGAATGGAAGCATTATGGCATAGGATGATCAAACAAAATGGGCCGAAACAAACAAACAAACACACGATAACAGGTTTTCTTCATTTTGACTACGCAGCTTCGTTACATGGTGGTACACCATCTCTGGGGGGGGGACGACACACGGACGAATGTGCATGAGGTTCACCGGTGGAACTGACAGTTTCACTCTCAGCTGGATTCACAGACGGCATCCTCACACCAAGGGTGTTGAACTGCGGTTCAGGATGGCCGGAGGAAGCAAAGCCCCGACTCCCCTTCCCCGTTCACTCGGACCGATTCCTCCTCCGAGTTGGGCGGAGCTTCGCTTCCTACCAGCGTTTAGTGCCACAATTTGGTTCACAACCAACGTTTGAAGTGGCAGGATTGTCCGTTACATGACTCGTGTTTTCTTTTGGCGCTTATCTGAAAGCTCAGGTGTGATGGATGAATATAATAATAAGAAAGAAATTAATCCCACTGTGGTTCTGACTGCTTCTAGGGTTTAATTAAAAACTGGAAGATTGTAAAATAAATCAGATCTTCTCTCCTGCAAACAGCTGAGGCCTGCACGTCCCAGGTGGACAGGACGTGCTATTTGTGCAGCTTGGTCAACACTTTACTTACAGTTTTAATGGATGCATGAGTAAACCGAGCACTCATGGTAAAACTGGACATATGAATTACACAAGTTACACGCGTCATATAGACCGCAAAGTTTCAGCATCATCAGCTACGCATTGAAAATGCATAAATATTTCTCAAAGACAAATACAATCATAATCTTATTGAATTTTTGTAGTTTTTAAAAAAAAAGAAAGCAAGGAAAAAGAACAGGCTTGTTTGTCACCTGTGTAACAGTATAATACGAATCAAAAGTGGATTGTTATTGGAGTGGTCCTTCAGGAGCTGCCTGCCTCCTGCGCGTCACCACTGCGGCTTCAGGCTGCTCAGGCGGGACGGAGGGCAGCGCTCCTCTCTATGTGGGCGCAAACTTCTTGGCCTGCGCCCTTACTCGCTTCTCGTAGTCCATCCTGTTCTGACTGAAACAGACAAACGCAGCAACGGGGACATTTTAAATCTGCTCTTATGTAGCTTCAAAAACATTTTCAAAGGTTCCTCCTAACAACTCTGGAAACTCTTCTAAAACAGGACTCAATGCCTCCACTCAAACACAAGGACCTCGCAATGCTGAATGTTAAATTACTTGTCTAACCAGCACATGCAGAAAGAGACAAAGAACTAAGTTTTACGTTTGAAATAAAGCAGCACCGTAAACATTTTAGTCTGAGTCGAGCTGTAAGGCCTCCAGCAGGTCACGTCTTCACCGCACACACACTTACCAGTAAATTGTGTAAGCTTCTGCTTGTGCTGGGTCTTGAATGTTGGGCTCATTGAGCAGCTCCTGAATGCCCAGCAGGATCTTAGAAAAATTAAGAAAAAAAAAAAAGGTATTAATACTCTTATGTGAGTGGGACTCTACTCAACATTCACCACATTTGCTACGGCATCAGATCCAGACCCTCATCAGTGGAAATCCATTGATTAATTCCTTGTTGGTCCAAACAAAACAAAAACTGTTTTAATAAGAGTTCGTGCACATATAAGAGCAAATAACCTGAAGAATAAACCAGCACATGGCACCGTATGACAGAGAGAGCAGGAATGAGTTTTCAAACCTGTTTGATGGTGATGGCAGGTCTCCAGTCTTTGTCCTCCTCCAGGATGGACAGACACACTGTCCCTGACGGATACACGTTTGGATGGAATATGGGTGGCTCGAACTTGCCTGTGAAGAAATGTTGAAAAAGATGTCAGAATGATAAAAGCTTAAATCAACCAACCAACCAACCATAAACCAACTTTTTGGAAATTAGTATTTCTCTTATAAAAATAGTGTAGTTGTTGTAGAAATCCATCATTAGCTACTAATCATGAAGTGATTGGCACGATAGTTTTAAAACACAAAAGTGTGAGTGCTGTTATTCTGTAAAACCACTAGGCTACCACTCCCTGAGTGACTATCACTCAGGGAGTGGGAGCCTCCCTCAGTGATTAGCGTGGTAGTGGTAGCCTAGTGGTTTTACTAGGCTACCACTCCCTCAGTGATAGTCACTCAGGGAGTGGTAGCCTAGTGGTTTTACAGAAGTGGGCTTGGAGGACCCAAGTTCAATCCCCTGGGTTAGGGTTACCTCTGTTAGAGTTTGGTAACAGAGGTGAGTCACTGTGGGCCCCTGAGCAAGGCCCTGAACCCCCAACTGGGCGCTGCAGCAGCCCAGTGTAACTAGTGATGGGTTAAAAGCAGAGGTGCGTTTCCTAAGACATATACTGACAAATAAAGACTATTATTATTAAAAAAAGTGTTTAACTGTGCCACATTCAAAAGACTCACATCTGCCGACTGATCACGGTTTATTCATCTATAGCTACAATTCCACTTCTGACCACACGGAGGCAGCACATGACCTTTCGTAAAAGACTCAACACAATTCACCAGAATTGCATGATGTCAGACCCCCCACTCAGGAGTACAGTATTGTCCGTGGCTCTTTCACTAGGGCACCAGATCTAAATGCCTCCATGTAGTCACAAGTGGTGGACATAGAGTAGTTTTACATGGCAGTAATGTCCACATGCTGCTACAGCTGCCATAATGTTTCATAACACCAGGAAGGGATTTATTGATATTGAATTCTCCGTTATTAGTGTGTATATTTACACACTAATAACATGCAATTTAGAAATTAAGAGCAGTTGATAGCAGGGACTTCTTTAAACAGTGAATTGACATTTACATCTGTCAAATGGAATTTTATATATATATATATATATATATATATATATATATATATATATATATATATATAT
>JAOWBL010066204.1:0-21179 GCA_028564865.1 Zenarchopterus dispar
ACACACACACACACACACACACACACACACACACACACACACACACACACACACACACACACACACACACAAACACATGTCTCTGTGCCTGCACATACAGATTAGCTCAGGCAGACACATGCAGATATACACTAACTTACACGGAAGAGTCCTTTTTTCTCATGTTCTGGCTCTCTCTGTACTGCAGTATAGGCCGACACAAGCAGCAGCGGTAGCAGGTCTTACATAACTACATCACTGCATTTACAAGCCCATCTGCCTCTGACTGGTGCTTATGCTTACAGTTAACAGAGTGCTGTTTAAATAGTGCACCCTAAATACATTTCCACAAACACCAACAGGAGGATCTTAAAAGTCCTTTAAAGCAGTCTGACCAGGTGAAAACGGGTTCAGGTGCTTTGAGTTTCTCATATTTTGATCAAACTTTTATTGCCAAGACTTGTAATGTGGTAAAGGCAGACATGTCTTAACCAAACATATGAATTAAATATTAGCGTTACTGTTGTTTTGTTGTTGTTGCGAGTTTAAACTCACAATGAGTGAGGACCTGCGAGTAAAGAACTGAACATTAGTTAACAAAGAGTTTTAATATTGAATTGTTTTTTATGACATGACTCTATGATCGTCAACACAGACATTCTCACAAGCACACATTTCCCAGAAGCCTCCCCGGGTTTAGTGTAGTTCATCCTGATCATTTCTGTACAGAAACTCAATCCAAGCCAAATAAAGCCATAAATGTCTCCGCAACACAAAGCCTATCCATAAACGCACTGGCGCACTACACAAACACTCTGACGTATGAAATGGCTGTAATTAGAAGAAATAATTTGTGGGAGCCTTTGTTTGACGCATGCTTCAAAGTGACAAGAGGAAGTAGAGATTGACTGATGTGAGAGAACAGCAGAATGTGTGAGAAAGTGTTGTTTGTTTGCTGCCACAGCTTGTTTGCATCTTTGCTCCGAGTCTCATTATAACACTGAGGCCTGGTGTTCGTGTATGCGCATTCATAAGTGCATGTGGCACACTTAGTCTTACATAAACAGTATTTCAGTTGGGATGTTGTACAATGAATATCCGAATGGCCTTTTATTTAACTGAACTCAGCTGAAAGAAGTAATAGAGGCGAACTTGACTGAGCAGGTGGCAAATGTTTAAACCATTTACACACACAAAAACCATGCATACACCTTCTTTTTTTCCCCACACAGAAACAGGCGTGGATAAAGGAGGAATGTGCAGTGGGAATTTGTACATTCCTCAGAATATACACACACATTTTAAGCTTGAAATTGAAAAACCTGATGTCAAAATTCAACATAAAATGAAGGTAAAATTGCTTCCTATTATTACTTTTCATGTCAAATTCTAGCTGCTATAGATGATCACAGCCATGTATTTTGGTTTCATGCAGGAATAGTTTCTCTGGTGGTTCAGGAAGACCTTGCTGATGCAACTGTACAAAGATGGAGACTGTTGTGATTTCATGCACTGATTCAGTTTTCCAAAAACTGCTGAAAAGAAAAACATACCACATCTGTTTCTTCTGTGACTCCCTCTACTTTCATCGCAAAGTTGTATGATCTGATGCAGAGATTAGACATTCATTAGCTGTAGATTTTGTTTTTTTTCTTTTAAGAACTTTTTAATAATCCATCATTTCTTTCATTTATCTTATTTGAGGTCTATTGCTCTGGTTTTACTGGTTAGTGCTTTGGCTTTTTTTTTCCATTCAACAATTTTTTTTTCTGGTCTCAATTCCAAAAGCAAAGAGCACCGAATGACACAGATTTCTTTTTGTATCCACTCAGCTTGTGAGTGAATTTATTTAACAGTTGGTAAAATTGGCCTTTTTCTTTGCTGTTGCTTAATGTTTGTGTTGAAAATTATGATTTAATATACAAATAATTAACTATGAGATAATCCATGTACTTTGTGTCTATAGTAGGAGTGGAAATGAAGCCTCTTTAAATGAACTCAGCTGAAAATGCAATAGTTCATTTTAAATGTTCATGTGTACAATTCAGCAATGATTTAGATCTACAACAAAAAGAAAAATCATACAATTCACACAGTTTTATAAATTTGGGAAAAGGAAAGCATTTGCACATGTCTACCTTTATCCATACACACAATTTTAGACATGTATCTACTCTAAATATGATCCATTTGACCCCTAAAATCATAAGTGTGTATTCACTTTAGTAATAAAATAAATAATTTCATATGGTATTTTGCTGTATAAACCCATTTGGGCTATAATCTTCAATAAAATGCATTACGTGAAGTACCCAAGGCAGAGTGCTGCACTTGTTGATAGCACGATGAAAATGGAAGAAATGTGTTAGGAGCTTATGCTTCAAGGGATTAAACTGAAAACACAAGCAGACTCTGCAACTGTTGGCTATACATTCAGCAAATTAGAAATAATTTGAACATGGCAAGCTCAAGGTGGCTGTAATAATCCATGTTAAATTTTTTTTTAAAGTGATCTTTGTATTGATAGTGGAAATCAGTCAAGTGTAGCTTGGAGTGTGACACCGCATTTATGCCATATTAACCATTAAACATTACATTTGAATTATGGAGAGATTATTAGATATTGATGTTACATGAGTAGACCAGAGTTTTTATGCACAACTATATCAAGCACTTTATACACTCAGAGAAAAAATACTGAATACAGTGAGTGTTAAATAAAAGAATAGAGATGAGATTTGACATTGTTGATAAAATTGATTTATTTGTATCTCTGTCCCACGCAAGTGACTATTTTAAGGAACTTGTTCCACAGCATTTAATGTTTCTTACACAACTTTTTTAAAGATTCAAATTCGATGGACGAAGACTGCTTCTTTTACATTGTCATCAACTTAGCTGAGATGCAACTTTTACAGAATACCTGAAGCAAGCATCCTACCCAGAAAAAAAGATCTGTTAATCTTTGAAAGAATGTTTTGCCGCACCTTGTGGAAAACAAACCCATTTCAGTCAGAGACAAAGCTGTAACACCACATTTAAGACTCCTTTGTTATGCCGCCATTCCCAGGATTCAACTACATAAAGGGTGTTTCAGTACACAGAGAGCATTTCATTACATAAAAGGCTGGGTATGAACTTATGCTGGACACTTGTGATCGCTGATCGCTCAGGCTGGACTGCATCAAGAATTATAACTTATCAATGTCCTGATATAACCACACGGGTAAGGGATTACTTTAAAAACCATTTGGAAAGCATTACAATATAGAACTACATAAAAAATGCTGTGTTAAGCTTTGCTGTGCAAAAAAAAAAAAAAAAATAAATAAAATAAAAAAATAAATCCTTTGTTAAACTTGTCTGGAGGGGGCACCACCTTTTCCAGGTTTTTTAGGGATCTGCTGTGACCATCACATGGTAGAAATTTGTATTGTGACCAGACAAGGTTTTTAGGTGAAGAAACAGACAGTGTGCTCCTCCAGAGCAAAGAGAAAAGGACTAACCAAACTCTTAAATCCAAAAATCACAAAAACTAGGTCGTATGAGTATCAATTCTTTTTGCAACAGTAATTTGCACTTCTGTGATGGCAGGATTAATGGAAAACAGTATGTTGACAGTGGCTCACATACACCTTTGTCCCCCTTTCACCATTCTGTTTCTGTATCTTACAGACAAAGTGATAACAACAACTCAGTTATCATGCCGCAGAACGGTGATCACAGAACTCTGTGGTAAATTGGACAAGGGCAGCAGCACATCAATGCCAGTTGGAGAGGTAGTTTACTGGTAGCTATGAACACAATTGTTGTTTGCATTAATGTATTCAGGGACATGGTTACCACAAAAAAGAAATTAATGTGTCACAGCAGAATATGTTAATCAGTAGTTTGATCAGGAGGGAATGAGGACATCTGGAGTGTGAGCTCTGAGCTCCTTCTCTTTCTATAACCAATACTGTGTTAATCTTCTTAGGCTGTCAACATGACCTAAAACGAATGTTGCGCAAGTGCGCAGAGAAGTGGAAAAATTCTTTCCAAGCTCAGCAAGCACATAACTGGGTTGCAGCATCCTATGGCACATAAAAGAGACAGAGTAAAGAGTATTGGACAGTCAGTGGAGACAGGATTCTCATAGATGGAGGATGACTATGCCACTGCTGAAGCTTGCTACTAACCTGGCTAATGATCAGTTGATGCTGAAAACTGAATGACAGGCCCAATGAACCTAACCCATGTCTAGGTGGGCATCTAACAGCCTGAAGATAATTACCACCCTGGGGAGCACTTCAAGTGAGTTTTCTAAGATAAAAGAGAGACAAATGTACCACCCAAATTTTATTCTTTCGTTGTTAGTATAAAAAGTTTTAGATTAAACATTTAGTGCAGTTTGGCCAAAAAACATTCAGGCGATCCACAAAGAAAATATCACCATGTACTTATGAAGAAACATGATAATCCTGCAACTCAAACCTGCATACGGAAAGGAAAGAGCTTTTGTAATATTTAAACCTATCTGAAAGAGGATTGTGTTATTACAGACAGTTAGGCAGTTAAACAAAGCTGCATCTTACAAGTAATCTAATGCAGTTTTAATGACCTGGGTGCAGAAAGCAGGATGAACCCTGCTGTGTACCAGATTTTTCTAAGGCATGATGAGTTGAAGTAATCATCCAAATTCATAACCCCCTGCCAAAGTAATAGAAAACTATATATCAAACTTGTACACTAATGCGACGTAGTAGATGTCAGACTATATTTCATTCCAAGATAATCATTTGTAATTTCTTTTTCTTTTACGATGCGATAAGCATCCTGGCTCTTTCGATGTACTGCTTTGAGAAAGATGCATACCTTCCTTTTTTCCTCTTCACTCATGATCCAGTGGCATGGGTAACCACATGAACCACAGCAGACCAATGGGCACCACTTTCTGGGACCGTTTTGTAACAGATCCCTGAATAGTTCGCTGCACTTACTACATACTTAAACTCAATGCACCCACTAGGTAAGAGACCTCCATGTGGTGATGCAGGTGCGTGTTAATGACAGGTGTACATGCAGAGTCTGTGTGAATCAAACCCTCTCACACTAAGTGGGAGTGTGAAAGACTGAAGAAAGGAAAATGAGACAGAAGATGAGTTGGGTTGTTAGGAACTGCAACACTTGCAATCTTCACAGTGTGGAAGTTTCCCACCTTGATTTGCACCTGCTATTTAGTGGTACAATTGCCTGAGAGAAAATACCAACACAAAGCATACGTAGAGTAAAACAAAGAATCCCCACCAGCCTGTGACCTGTGTTGTTGTTATCATTACTACAGTGCTACTGCCCCAATATGGATCTGGCAACTGCACTGCAGCACAGCTGTCATGAAGATGGGCTGTCTGCCCGGGTACACCAGCTGTGCCAGCCCAACTATCACTTAATCACATGGGGAGAGGGGAAGGGACAGCGTGGCTAGCGATTAAAACATAAAGCGCAAGTGGGGAAGGTGAAAAGTCAGAAGAAAAGAGGGAAGCTGCAGAAGGCAGAGATGAACAATGGAGGGGGCACAATGCTTGAGGGAGGGGGGGAAGAAGTGAGAAAGGAGGGTGAGGTCAATGCGGACGTGCAAGCAGGAGCTGGAGGGTTTGAATTCGAGTAATAAGTGTATGATGAGGGATGTGAGGAAATGTAGATGATGAAAGCGGGGTGAAAGGTGAGAGTTTCAACAAGAGTGATGGCGGTGACACTAATGACATGAAGGGAAGAGAAGAAAGGTAAGGAATTGATTTGTAAAAAGAAACTAGAGTGATGAAGTGTGGGAAAATGTCCCATCCTGTAGGATGACGAGAAAAAATGAAGTCACAGAAAAAATAATGTCAAACATGTTTCATGTTGCTTTTTACCTGGCCTGATCAATACATTTGTAATACATCTTCTGATAGTTAGAGAAGTATGCAACCAAATAATAAGCACAACACTACATTTCACAGCCAGAAAATACTTGACAGGCTTTACCCTGCTTTGGTAAAAACACTCAGCCTTCAGGTCTGCATGAGCAAATACTCTTGATGAAAATGAATCCACTCTGACCTTTGGTGTGAGCAAACACTTGTGTTAAATGCACTGCTGTGTATTTCTGTTTAGTACTAACCTGCCTACGGTAATGTGAAAAATGAAGTACATCCAATAAAAAGCTGCTTTGCATGACTTTGGAGTGGCAAACACCTCAACCTCTTCTGATGACTAGACTTTCAATAATCTAATAAACAAAAAGCATCCATATATGCAATACTAATCTTCAGAAAAACACTAAAGCTGGGGTTTAGGGGAAGAAATAAGGTATCCCTCCAATAAAAATTACTTTTTTAAAACTTTGTGTATAGGCTCAGAAGATGGTGAGGGAGCGTCCCTAACATTTTGCGAAAGTTTGTATGTTCCACAGAGAAACTAATCCTGATCAATAGCTGGGTGGGGCTTTGTAGCTGGCTTATATCCACTGTGACAAACTGATGAAAAGAGAAGCTGGATAGCTATGAGGAGAAATTACCAAAAGCCAGGTGGAAAAACAAAGTAGAAGCAGAAAAGAGGAGCCTCTTAGTGTGTTTTGCTCTTTATGTGAGGATGGAAGATCTGACATGATCTCTTTGTGACAGTGGTGAACATAAAAATATAGTCAGATGGTGCAAGCTGTCATGTCTTACTTAAAAATGTTAAACTCAATTCTTTGGAAGCATCCCAGTGTCCAGATAAGACCAGAGAGGACACCCATCTTCACTTCTGAGACAACTGCAATACAAATGTGAACAAATATAACTAAAGATTACTAACACTGCTTAAGAGATTTATCTGGGTGAGATCACAAGTAAAACTGGGAAGTTTACTTCTCAAATGTCTTTCTCTCTTTCCAACTCTTGTTAGTAGTTCTTTCACTGAGGGGGTGAGTCTCCTGATACAATGTCCAGTCTGTAAAACAGCAAAGAAACCCAAACTTTCCACCTGCACGCTTAAAAACTGGTAGATGGTTCTTCTTGTTAAAAGATATCTTTATTCTTTCAATGTGGCCAGACAACTCTGTTTCTCATTCAAGCCCATTATTTGCAAAGACTTTGGAGGACAGCTTACTTTGCATGTTCATTGTCAAACTGTAATTTTTGGGTGATGTTTTTGGACAGAAAAAAAGCCTTTCCCCTGGTATAACTCACATATCAGGCAAATTTGTGTAATCTAATTGTGTTTGTAGTTGAAAGCATTTTAACACCAGAGTTACAGCTGTTATTTGCAGATTTTGTCATGTTCCCTGGATACTAGTCTTTGCATCACTTCACTCTTGGGTCAGATTTGTAGGACAGTCACATAACTTGCAATCTACATACCTTTTTACCCTCCTTTCCTGTCTTTACAGTAAAATGATTTATTTCAAATAATATGGAGTTGTTTTAAGCTGTCTACCATTGGTGTCTGTAAAGCTTTTTCTGTGAAGTTCTTAGAAAGACATCACACACCTCTGTCTGTCTCTTAGTGTCAGACAAAGACACCATTTCAGCCACTGACTCTGAGAGCAAATCAGCCGTCCCCAGGGCAGATTTGTGCTGCATTACTAAAAATTTAGAGCAATAAAATTGAGTGTATTTGTCCATATTGCCAAAGCAAGTTGTACTTCATCATCACACTCACTGACATCAAATCTGTGCCGAGGGGAGTATCACAGATGCATGAATATTAAAGTTGGCTATTCACATAAACATATTTTATTGCCCAGGCAAATCTGTTCCATCAGTGTAAGTGAGTCAGTAAGTGGCCATTGATCTGAACACATGTTGAAAACTCAAGGATTGTATCAAACTGAATTAGCAACACTTGCGTTTATTGATTGAGTTTTGAAAAGTCTAACATATGTGAAAAAACTCCACACAGCTCTGTACCGCCCTGTAAAGTCCAATTGATTTATTTGCACAGAAGGTTACGTGTGGCAATGTAAGCTGCAAAGAACAACATTGCTGTGCTCTCCTTATAATGGGAATCCAAAATAAAAATGAAGCGCTTTTGTTGTGTGGAAAAGAAAAAGATCAATCTGTCTTTGTTCACTATTATTTAGAAAAAGAGTGAAAAACAAATTTATGTAGAAAGCAAGATGAATAATGAAATATTGTGAAGCATAAAAGAAAAATACATTAAGCTGATTCACTGACTTTCATCTCGCCCCCACCAAAAAACAAAAGGAGCCTGTTTGCCTGCTCCTACCTGCCCCGTCTCTTCCTATCCGTCTCCTCTGCTGGTCTGAGGGACCTTACATGCTCTGCTCGGCAACAAATCGAGACAGCTACATCTTCTCCAAATGTCACCTCACAAGCACATCCCCCGACATGTTCACAGAAGAGGTTTTCCATGTAGTCGCATGTAAATGCGGGCCACAGCATGTGGGAGTTGAATCTGCTTCCAACAATGTCATATTTTTTGTCCGGATCAGCTGGCGTAATGCCCATTCACGCCTCACGTACAGTATGCATATCATCAGCATTCGTGGCATATCACCTACATTTCTATGGCAGGACGCAAGGTAAGATTTGGGGTATTTCAGAGTATTGTGTTGTTAAAATTGTCAGGTAGGAGATGGAAGGACTTAATTCCTTCTTAATCATCCTCAGATGTCACCGCAAGAGAGGCTATTAACACTTAATCCGCTCCTTCAGTCCCCTCCTACTGCTGCCAGTTGTATGGACGCTCCCTTGCTGTTATAATATCAACAATAGCACTTGAGAAAAGGTGGATCAATTGGATTAAATGCATCATATACTAAACTGTGCATGTACACTGCTTTATTTACACCCCATTACCATTATCCCTATACCTCAGTTTCAGTTTTTTTCCACAACTCTTTCTTTTAAACAAAAAAAGCCCCCTGTGGTCCTTCGGCAGTGGAGAACAGGCTTCCCTTAAAGAGTTAGCACGGTAATACCTTCAGGAATTGGAGTCAGTCAGGCAGGCTGGAGCAGAGTTAAGCTCTCGCTCTGCTCACATCAAAGGGGTCGGGCCATCCACAGCAATCTCCCAGCGAGAGGAGAGGATGAAGGCACGGGAGAAGCAGAAAGGAGCGGGATGTCATATATTCCCTTTATCACAGGGAATTTTATGGTTCAGACCTGTGATTCTGAGGGGAATTTCATGGGCTGACCAAAGATGGGCAGCTTCAATTCAAAAGTAGAGCTGTCTCATAACTTCGAAAGGCGTGTATGTGTGTGTATGTGTGAGATAGAGAATGTGGGGTTGTGTTTTTATTCCAGCCTTAACTTCCCTCACTTAAAAGGCATATTTCATCATCCTGGCAGCTTATTGTTCATCAATCACTCGTTGTAACAACAGATTCATACAGTGCTGTTGCCGTCCACTCAGAGCTTCATTTTTAATAAAATGCTTCTTGGTGGGAGGCAGAAAAAAAGATGATCAAACAGCCAGTTCATTATGGAGGACAAAGACGTGTTGCAGGTTGATTCTCTTTTCTCACCCTCAACAAAGCAGTCTGCTGTTTTGCTTTCAGATGCGTACGTGGTTTACCGGACTGTGTATTCACTCAGGAAGGTGTTCTTTTTTTAGTCTGACAGTGACTTTATTGCAGCATGGCCACAGCTTCGTCATACATAACTGTTGGAGTAAATACATCAGTTTCACCGCATTAATGGAACATGTCCTCCAGAGACTATCCCTATTCTGTTTTAATAATGAGATGGTCTCAGCCGATGATAAGCTTCTTATCTAACTGCAAGCATCAGTTCATTTTAAATGAGTTAGTGATATGCACATATTTCTGTGACCAGGCAGGTGTGTGTGCCTCCACAGCCACACACACAATGTCTTTTGGGAACTGTGATTGTACCGTATGTTGTACTATGAACCTGGGTTTCTCTTTCAAACTCTTACTATGAATAAGAGTGCCTCCTATTCTGTGTCAATGTTTTGGTTATTTCAGGAAACAACTTTCTGTGTTTGTCGTTAGATCTTGTTCTTTTTTTCCTGTGGTTTTCAGTGAGGCATGTGGAGTTTGTTTATGTTAGTAGTGTCAATCAACTCTGACCAAACTACACCTTCACAGACCTCATGTAGAAAACAAAAAATCATCTCAGCTTTTGCAGCAAGTTTACAGAAAACCTCAGGGATCTTAAGGAGCATGACACAGATTGCTTTTACAATGTTAGAATATTTTATAACATGATTTTAAAGGACTTTATGCGAAGACACAAGGAGATTAACTCCAAATAAAATGGACTGCACCCGTTATTGTCCCTGGATGAAGAGCGTGTTGGGAAATGTAAATGCAAGGCGTGTTATTGCCTCCCCGGTGCCTGAAGCTGAGTTGAAGGGAGGGAAGACAACTTGGGAGGGGTTATCGAGTGGTACTATCTAACGCCACTGCCCGGTGTCTGTGTGGTTGGTCTCGCTGGCTTCACTAACATCAGGAGAGCTGAATAACAATGGCATTTGCGTATACTACTCCCAAATCGTGTTGTACAAATATGACCAGCAGGCTGCCTCTGCCACTCCTGCTGTTGTGTTTCCTGAAGGCAAAGAACTTCTTTCTGGGGCTCTGCAGTTTGTTAATGACCCAAGTTTCTCTCTCGCAAAGCCATTGTTTGTCATTTTAGTAGCATTTATTATGGTTCTGTAATTTGCCGATTTGTGGATTTCATAGCTCTACGGATGAGGAGCTCATGGACATCCTCGTCTTGTAATCAACAAATCCCACCCACAACTCCCACCCTGCACCACTTCTATGTACACGAGGCCTGACCTGCAATAAAGTGTACATAAACGCAGGGTATCTGCCAATGTAAAACGAGCTATTAACACATCAAGATTTTGGCATCACAATATACTTTCATGCCTTTTCAATTAATCAAAAAAAAAAAAACAACTAAATTTACTCGTAGATATTTGAATATTTCTCTATCTATTGTATGTCATACCACTACTATTAACTACTCTCAATAAAGGGCCAAACAAAGAGTTAAAACAAGGGCAAGTAAACCAAAGTCTCCATTAATCATACAATAATGCTAACAGACAGTAATGCAACATAATGCAGCCTCAGCTCACAGACTGGATGTGTGGTCAGCAGCTGTGCTTAGTGGCTGATAAACACTAGTCCAAATGGCCAGAACAGTCTTTAAAAAGCATCCTTTTTAAAGACTGTTCTGGCCATTTGGACTAGTGTTTATCACTAGTGTTTACTAGTTTGCGAGGAATAAATGATTCCAGAACAATTGTTTCTTTTTTATATGGATTTTTCTTTCCTCAAGTCTAAATCATCATCTGTGCACGTTTAATGGTGTGAAATTGGTTTTGACACACCAAACACTAAACAAGAAGCCCCCCTGAGCCTCGATTGAAGGACCAAGATTATTTCTCCCTTTCTCAGGAGTGAAGTTATTTTGAGCTTCCCAGTAGATCTGTAGCTCGTCTTCAGCACCCTGTCAAAGGATGCAGGATGCTGCACAGATGTACCCACATGGGACTGCGATATGTCAGTGGGAGAGTGGGAAGATGGAAAAAAAAACCCACTCTGGGCCATCCAGTTTATCCTGCAAGACTAAAATAAGTTGGAAGTTGTGAAAGGTTTCACAGAAGCTTAGATTAATAGATTGAGTGAATAGATTGGTTAGTCCATAGTTGGACACTTCAGCTGGGATGTCGACTGAGTGAGATTTCTGAGTCAAAACGTTAAAAGAACCTCAACAAACATGACAAGTCTGATAGTAGTCTTATAGCAATGATTTTCCTCTTTCAGTTCAATTCAGTTAAAGTTAATTTAATTTATATAGCATCTATTACAATACAAATTGTCTCTAGGCGCTTTCCAGAGACCCAGAGAATGACCCCCGAGCAATTATTGAATAAACAATGGAGGGGAAAAACTCCCCTCACGGGAGAAAAATTTAAAGCCGAACAGTGGCAAGGAAAAACTCCACTTTAAGAGGGAAGAAACCTTGAGCAAGACCTTGCTCATAAGGAGGGACCCTCCTGTCGAAGCCCAGCAGGGTAGAGACAGAAAAGAGGAGGGAGATAGAAAAGGGTGGAAGAACAGAGAGAGGAGAGGCAAAGACATATTGTCAATGGTACATAAGACAACATATATGAGTAGTCATTATCTGTTAGCTGGAAAACTAAGGGTTTTATGTACATATGGTGTAGCTTGTGTAACTATTAAAATGAAATGGTATTAATAGAGCTATTGTATACAAATGAACTGATTTCAGGCTTTATATTTTCTAAAAAACTGGCTTGAATATTGCAATAAAAGGGAAAGAACATGAGGACATTGTATTCTTTTTAATTACGTTTGTGTGATATTTGCTATTTCGCATATGACATCACAAACATATGATTTGATCTTCACTTAAAATGTATTAATACAGTGTTAATAAAACAAAAAAAATATTGTAATAAAAACGTAGCCTAATAATGTAACACAACATAGCTCATAACACACAAAGAATTACGATTTTTCCTAAATAAAAAAAATAATTTAATCAAAGTATTCAAGAAAGACTTGCAAAATTATAATAGTGTGTCATCAGCTTAAACAAGCTCTATTTGTTGTAATTGTCAGTTTTATGGCTAAGTATTGCAGCAAATTAGTTATTTCCAAGGGGTTCACATACTTTTTCTTGTCACTGTATTTCCATGACAATTCAGTGCATTTATATCTATGCTATCTATATTATATCTGTGGAAAATACTGTTCAAATAAAACCTGATATTGACCAATATCCAAAACTGGTGTATAAGTTTCAGAAATGGGATTGAAAAAGTAGGACTGGTGTATTCCTATTATACAGCATACTCAAAATGTTCTGTGGTGAAGAGGACATTTTAATCACCATTTGAACAAGAGGGAAGATGCTTGCACTGGGAGGAGCAACAACAGGTCATATTATCATATAAAACCCACTGAACATAGTACTTTTATTAAAAAGTTTTCAGTGTTACAATAGATGTGATGAAATGTGATGAAGTATTCTCAGAGAAGAGCAGTTCACTGTGCTGTTTTTTAAATATAGAAGACACAGAAGTCAAAAAAGGAGTGTGTTATTTTTAGCATTTCAGATTACCTTAGTGTGTGTCAGCCTGTCTCAAGCACACACACACACACACACACACACACACACACACACACACACACACACACACACACACACACACACACACACACTTGCAGACAGATGACAGAGTGCTGGCTACTCTGGATGAAGTTCATTCCTCTCAGTATGTTCATTGACTTTGTCACCATGGTATCTGGGATGAGCCAATCAATTCTCCTTCATCTACTTGGGGACCAGAGAGACATGAAGGCAGTCTCCACGTTGGCATTATGCATTATGAACAGAGCAATTAGACAACTGAGACAGGAATCTGGGTGGCGACGAGGATCCGAGGCAGAAAAGGGAGAATGACTGCACAGAGAGACAATGCATAAGTCAGATTGATCAGCTGAACAAAGGAGAAATGGAAAAAGAAGGATTTTAATAGATGGAAAAGAAAGTGACCTATCAAGAAAATGAAAAGAGGTCGAGGCAGATGTATAGTTTTAAAGTCAAGGGAGTATTGAAGCAGATCATGGATTTTAAGTGACAGAAGCTTGAGCCAGAATTACTGTTTGAGGAGAAAGGGATGAAGAACAGTGAAAAGGATGCTGCTGTTTTAGAATACATAAGCACAGCTGTCCCCTACAGCTAAAGCAGAACGATTACAGCTTAAATCCGTAACATCTGCTGCTCTCTTGCCAGGGAGGACAGGCCACCGGAAAAAAAAAAACAAAAAAAAAACCTTAGAAGAGGGATTAAAGACAAGGTGAGGTGCAGGGCAAAGGTTTTTAGCTTTCTGTCCCAGTGTCCACCCTATCTGTGTCACCTATGCATATGATCCGTGTTGTCCCACTTTCCAGAAGATTTAAACCCACGGGCATATGTCCGTCTTCCCGGAGGGATGGGTGGAAATGAAAGGAAAGGAAGAGACAGAGTGAGAGAAAAACGGCGAGAAAAGAGAGATGTGTAAAACGCTGACAGATGGAGGGGGGGATCTTGGTCCTGAGCCACGCGAGTTTGTGTGTCTCAGTGTGAAAATGGAGGTCTGGCCTCATTAGGAGCTTGTTTGGTTAGGACAGGGCAAGGCTACCGTGAGAAAGAGGATCAAGAGGGAGCTAAGAGGGAGCGTGTCGTGCAGCAGGGATTGAAGTCAGATTGAAGGCTAGTTTCTGCAAAGACTGCAGGAGAGGGACATCAAAGAAGCACAAGAAGTACAAAGCTAATGGGCGCACTTATATGTGCAAGACTTTTCATGCAACCTTGGGTGAAAAACACCTTTCAAGTAAGTGAAAAAACAGCAGGGATCTGGAGGAAATGATTTCACAACAATCATGATGAATGCATTTACAACATGTTTTGCTTTCTATAGAGCGTGGTCATATTAGGATCATTGTGTTATTTCATTTGTTGCTCGTACAGAATTTGATTACATACAAGATTAAAACAGAAAGATTTTTCTCAGTACAACACCATAGCCACTCGTCATCTTCTTTGTGAAATTCTCTATTTTAGCTGTGTCTCCTTCAGTACCTTCTCCTACTCAGAACTGCTTTTTTTTAGTCAGTTGGTCTTTCTTTACATGTACCGTTTCTCCATTTCATTCATCAAACAATTATGCAAAACTAAACATTAGGGAGGCTATAGGTAAAAAAAAAAAATCTGTTACACATTTCACAGTGGTCTGGGTCATAAATCAGGTATTTTAGATCATGTGGGAGTCATGCTTTGTGTGAGCAAGAATACGGATGAAGGAGTTCATTAAGAACTGAATGCATTTAACTCCGCTGTTAAAGTAAAACATAAAATTAAAATAGGGTGACACAAGAGAAAAGGCTGTTTATTATCCAGTTGATGGAATTAATCTTTTAATCTGTAAGAAGTTAAGAATTTGATCCGAAGGTGGAAGCACAAGCATGACACATCCAAACTGTCAACAGTTTTTTTTTTTTATGGCACATGAGCAGACTGTCTGACACCTCCATCCTTTTGCTGTACTGATGATTAATCAGTTACATAATGTTAGTCAAAGTATAACACATTAACATTACACACAAAGGATTTTTTTCCCTGGAAGTTAGGTTGGCAAAGAAGTGTTTCCAACTTCTTTTTACAGTCTGTTTTAGTTGTTTCCTGAGTGCTGTAAAATCTTATTCAAGTCCACTAATCTTTGTCACAGAGGCAAAGTAGACAGTGGATTTAAAAACACTGCAAGAGAAAAGAGGAATTTGGAGCAGAATTGATGAAGTGTAAAAAGACTATGGGGTTGCGGTTGCTTTGATGTTTTCACAGAGCATCCCTGACAACCACACTGCAGTGGGAAATAGGAAAATGTTCCCGTTATTTAAGCTATGAATGTGTATGAGTATTGCGTATTCTTACAGTAGTTGATGGAGAAAACTAGAATAATAATCATGTAAAAACTAAGTTCAGAGCAGAGCTTGGGTTTGTCTAGAGATTTTCACTGAGAGGCTAAACTTTATATCCCCTTCTGGATTGTGGTAGTGTCATACTTGCATTACAAAATTACTCTTCATTTTGGCAAGAACACACTTTTATAAAGTGTGAATGTGATCCCTTGTGCCTTTAATATGATTATTAATTTATTCTTTTCTGATTCTTCAAGTAGTCATCCTGCATTTGTCTTTTTTTACCCACTGCAAAAAGACAAATGGTAAAAAAACAAAAAAAAAAGGGCGCCAGTCTCTGAACCAAAGTAATAAAACTGTGACATGAAAAAAGACGATACAGTCAAGTCCTGTATCCAAACAAGTCAAAGGAAAGATGTGTTGGCTCTAAAAATAAAGCTTTCAGTGTGGAACAGATCGAACATCCAAGTTTATTAACAGATGATGAAAAGATAATTCAATTCAGTTAAAGTTTATCAAAAGCTGGGCCATCAATAATACCTGAGGCTGTCACCACCAAATAAATGCCTGCTCTCAAAGTGGGCTTGAGAAGGAGGGAACTGTGAGAATATACTTATAATTTTCATGTACATTTTAATTTTTCCCACTTTTGTCTAATTATTATTATGACATAACTATACTTTTTAAAAAATGCGCTGTACTATATAAGTATTTGTCAAGTTGACATTATTATCCTGCAAGGCTGCCATTTCATTTTTTTCTTTCTGAATCTCTTTTTTTTTCAGCTTAGGCTACTTTAGGCTACAGTATGTAGCCCTGCTAATCCAAAAATGAGATGGTTTTCAATTCAGGGCAGTGGAACACATGAAAGGTGTAGTTATTTTTTTCTACATCGTTTGAAAATTGCAGGGATCTGATAAACGTCTTGAATTTTCAATCTCTTCAGTTTTTCAATGCATTTATTGAAAATTATGCAGGAGGAAAAAAAATGGAAGGTAGAGTTTTCCACATCTTTTGAATGTTGCAGGGATTTGCATAAGAATGAATGGACAGCTGTCTGGCTCACGTGCAAAAACCCCACATGTTGTTTATTTGTATGTTTCCAGATTTTGGTTTGAGACGCCCACATATGGTGCTGTAGGGAAAAAAAGTTTTTCAAAATACTGTAAAAGAACTGTCTCTCATAAAGATTTGGTATGTCAAGCAGGTGAAGTAACTAAATGCTTTAGCTTTCTTTTGAAGAAATAAAATAAGATATAGATAATAATTGGAGATAAATTATACATTGATGAACGCTTATTCAGAAAGATCACGTACAACTTTTTATTTCCTGATTGTTTGTTGCTTATCAATGCTAGACAGCCAGATCTTAAACTTGTTGGTCTCATTAAGTCATTCTTCACCCTCATGGTAGTTTTACTTACAGCAAAGTGTGGCCACAACAGGACTGAGGGACTTGGCAGCCATTATCAGCCTGTCCCATTCCAGTTATGCTGCAGACTGAACCGGACTTTATTCTCTCGTTTTATTTTTAACTTGAACCTAACCTTTCCAAATTCATAGTGCTCAACTCTAAAAGGGATATTTCTTTTTTTTTTTTTTTTACTTTGACTCAACCATTAGTTGATGGATAATTCATATAAAATCATTTAAATAGCAATTTAATTGACTTTTCTTTGTTAATTTCATGACTTTGTTGGTTTACATTAATTGTATTAATGTCCTTGATCTCCAGATCTTTGCTGCATATCTGGCAGCAAAGACTTGTCATTTCATTTTCTTCCATTTTTCCTTTTATTTTGCTAGAAACCAAAATATGTCTACAGAGATAGCGTGATGTTTGCATCCAAATCAGTGATGTTAATGTGCTATTTCAAAGGCAGTGTGTTGAATATGACAACAGCCCCTTCCCTTAAGACTGCAAGAAATTGAAATCTGCTTTTGATTAGCTCCATTAGACTTATTTTTTAAGTGTATAAAGAACAATCTGTTTGTTGTACACAGTGATTGTGGTCACTTCAAATACATGCAGTCATGCAATAATTGTAATGGTAACACTTTAGTAGTGTGGAGAAATGTTTTTGAATTAGTACGTATGCAGAACATGCATCGTACAGCATTCATATAGCTGCTGTACAGCCTATACTAAAAGGCAATTTATGGCTTAATACGAGTAATCACCCTTTGTAGGCGTGCATGTTGCAGCTTTAGTCTATGTTTTGCAACATTAGTTGGGTAAACTCCACACTGAGGCCATGGTTCTCTCCCAAAACAACTTGGTTGCACACAGGCTCCCCACAAGACTGGTTCAACCACTAGAGTAAACTTCTTTTCTCTTAGAAATCATACGTTCTGTTTAAAATTTTATCTGATCATTATGAAATGAGAGAGGGAAAAAAAGCTCTACAATAAATTTTGCATTTCCTTTTAACTTATTACACAAAGTTATTCGGATTAATTTTTAAAATCACTTGACAGCTCTAAATTTACTCATCTCAAGACAGCAGATTTTCTCTATTGTGTCCACCCCTGAATGTCTCTGATTAACCGGAGAAACAATATCAATGCTGACACTGCAATTACCCTAAAATCCCCGTTCCACTGCTGAGAATGCCAGTGGGGACTATAAATTTGCTCGCTGCATACTTTCCCTTCTGCTTCTGCTGAGCCGAGGACAACTTGGGAAAGCTGGGTGATGCCATACCGAGACATAATTTGAACAATCAGCCTTTTATACCAACATGGGGAGAGAATGGGTGGTCGTCGCCGCACTAGTCGAAGTTACTTGCAGGACTTTGGTGTCTACTTTGTATATGCCAACTAAATTCAGCCTCCTGCAGCTGAGTGAACCCCCTTATATAACGCTGTTTCATATTTTATACTCTTCTATTTCAGCCCCTTCGCCTGACGTGAGATCCCTCGTAGATAGAAGATGAAGAAATGCCTGAGTGGTGATAGACATGTTGAGGGGGGAAAAATGCTTGAAAGAAGCAGACAGACAGCAGGCAGCTGAAGTGAAGTGGGACACCTAGACACACCTGGGTCAAAAGCACATTTACTAAAACTTTTCACAGTTTGCCATGACTTTCGGAGATACCAAATTTAGGGATTTTCCAAGAAAAAGTAAAGCATTTGAAATCCCTTTGAAGATCATTTTTCCGTGACCGACTGGTTATCTGATCTGACCTGATGGTCAAAACCGTTCCCATTTGGTGCCCTTAAACTGAAGGCCCATATTTATGGGAAGAAGTGAGTTATCCCAGGTTTTAAGGTATTTTCAATGAAAAATGTCTCTGTTCTGTGTCTGTAATCCTGTACAGACACTGACAGGAAGAGGCAGAACCTTGAAACGCTCAGTGAATATTGTTCAGCTGTCACATTCACAAGGATCAACACCCCAGAAACATAATCCTACAATAATCTTTCCCTGTTTATAAATACAAGAACCACAGTATTTATTTATAATTTTTTGTTTTTAATACAACAGAATGGACTCACATTTTATTTCACGTCAGCGTCCATGCTAATCAATTCTCTGATACTGTAATTTCTGCTATTTAATGTTCCTTTTTTGTGAAATGCTTTCTCATCATCTTTTAGTTGTCATCGCCTGGAGCTTCACATTAAAATTGTTTACTTATATGCAATAGACAACCGCAAACATCCAGACACAAACACACACACACAAGCCCTGAGACACAATCTAATCCTCCTTTATTGTCCCAGTCCTCATCTCCTTTGGCAGGGCGGCAGCAGAAAGGCATTTATGCAAAACGGGCCCAGTGCGCCAACAAATGGGTGCATTCACACACACGTGTGCACAACATTTTTCTCTGCAGTTGTGACCCAGATGAAAATGTGCCAATTATGAAATGTATTTTGGAGAAGAGGATTTCATAGTCGTCGTGATGTATGCAAATTCTTAATTTGCTGCAAATAAGTGCATTCCCAACAAAAATAACAATAATTTGCTTACCTGTTCTTGTTTTTATCCCACACATCCGCACAGCAGTAACACGGCTTTAACAACAACAACGAGAGGCAGTGGCAATAAAGATTTTTCCCAGTTGGAAATGATAAGACAGCTGTGGCATCACATCCCACCTGCAGGGAGATAAGTTTATGTGTGGAATCTGGATGGACATAGAATATGCATGTATACAGCTGTGCTGTTTGGCTTAAAAATGAGCAAAATTTCATAAATTAGAATTTATTGCAAGAGGCTGAGACAGCAAAACAACTCTTTTCAACTCGTGAAACAAAGATTTTTTGGAGGAGAGGCAATGGGGCCCAATTTAAGTGAATTTTAGAGACATAAATTTCATTTTTGTCACACTCAACATACAAAGCAGCACATAAATCTCCCATTTCATAAGCCTGCCAGTATGACTCATCTGCTTGGGTTAAGCAGCATGTTTACGTGTCCTGTTTAACTTGGCTTTTGCATAGATTCAGCAGACAGCTTCAGTTCCTGATGGGGGGCACACTCAGTGCACAGCGATGTAGTCACTGTGACTTAGACATAGATCAGGATCCTGTCAGCTGTGGCACTTCTGTCCAGTTTTGCACATCACTGAATCACTGAACTCTGGACACTCTCTCCATTACTGCTGACAAATGTAACTCATGTCAAGACTTTCCCCCACACCAAAACAGACAGTTTCCACAGCCACTCTCTTTCATCCACACCACAATAGACGCAGTTTCCACAGCCGTTCACTTTGATCTTCCTCATCCTCGTCAGGCTGCACCTCGATGACAAAATTGGTGAGATCTCAGCCTCTGACCACAGCAGACTGGCTTCATGGGATAAAAAGTGCATTGGTGTCCTCAACAGCCAAGTCACAGCCTCGCCCCTTTCGTTGAGGTTTTGCTGTGTTTTCTTGTGTGCAAGGTAAACAAACTCTCCTTCTGTAATAGTTACATCAATATACACCAATGAAAGCAGGGCCAATCCATTTTAGACACTGGTTAAACACGCAATTTGGTACTCAAGCCAATTTCTATTAGTGACTAAAACCAGCTTGCTACAGTTATCATATTTAGCAGTTATGGAAATTACTGGCTGAAGTGTGGGAGGTATTAAGTGTCTAGTTAAAATGCTTTAGACTTCTGCGTTCGACTGAAAAGTCTTAACGTTTAGAGCTCATAAATATCTAATTTCTCCACATTGGTTCCTTTAAAGACTTAAATGAGAAGCCCCGCATCTCTACCCTGGTATGCTCAACACAATGATCCCTGTAAAATATAGAAGCTATTCAAATTCAGCTGTGTAAGTCAAGAGCAAGAGTTGTTCTGATTAGAGAAACATCAATCAAATGTTTCATTGAAAGCACACAGAAAATGATTTGAAGGTAGGTTTATGCATGTATAAGCTTTCGTCCCACTAAAAGAAGATGCTGAAAGAGGTGAAGGAAACTCTTTGATGATATTTACTATGATAGAGTTTTCAGCTCTAAAAGGTTATGCACAAGGCCAAAAAAAAAAAAAAAAAAAAAAAATCTCTTGGTTGCAAACAATTTTAAATTAACCTTCACATAACACAAAGAAACCTTCGTCTGCTGGAGTAAGCTGTGAAATAGACTGTACTACACAGCAAAGCTTAACATTTCATATCTACTACAACGTCACGTCATGTGAAGATGAAATGATTTAATTCTCAGAATAGGTTTACAACACAGGGATTATCTATCTATCATATACATACATATATATATATATATATATATATATATATATATATATATATATATATATATATATATATACA
>JAOWBL010066235.1:0-21175 GCA_028564865.1 Zenarchopterus dispar
GTATACCTGCAAATGAAGCACTTACAATATTAATAATGGAGAGGAGAGAAAAGAAAAGAGACAGTGGAGCACCAACAACTTTAGGGCCAGTAATAATATTAACAATCTTAGCATCATCATTGATGGCATTATAATTAGTACTAGTACTACAAACAGTAACAAGGGCAGTTATTGTCATCATCACCTGCCAACACCTCAGCCCTCCTCCGTGGTGGCCCCAGACCCTCCCATGAGCGCACAACCACCAACCAGGCCCCCAAGGGCATGGAGACAGCCCAGAAATATTGTGAATTTGTTGGGGGTTTTTTTGTTTTGTTTTTTGTTAGTCACCTTATGTTTACATATCTACTGAATTGCAACATTGTTGGTTTATTAAAAGCTTCATCAGTAAGCCTTTTATGATGTTTTTCTATTTTATGTTTAAAACTTGAGCCATTGATATTTGGCGTGACTTAAAAAGTTGATCAAGTTTTTTAACCTTAGAAGTAAACATGAATAAGTTTGTATAAGGACCCAGGAAAACTCATCTACACCTGCTCTCAGCTATTCCTAAAACAGATTACTACAAGTGCATGGGGAATTGTAATTTTACTCTGCTACACTGGCATGAACATCCAGGTATAAATACTACCGTATTACCAAAATCATCCTTCAAAAGGAAAGAAAAAGTCTTTCTGTGTGTGTGTATGTGGGTTGGGTGGGGGCTGGGGGATGCGCAGGTCATGCTCATATTCACCTTCCTGTCACCATGAATCGCAGTCAGGATGACAGCATGGCATTAATCGATGTTCTGCTTTCAAAGATTTGTAGGACAACATTTTTCCTTTTCTTTCATAAATGATTGTACAGTCTGTCTTAAGCTATCGGAGACTGTTAAGGAAGCAGTGAAATGCCTTTTCTCAGCATTTACAGAATTCCAACTGTCTATCATGGTTGCCACAAAGATATTTTCAGGTCATTTCTCTCAGTTAAGAACTTTCATAAGCAAAAACTACTATCCAAAATGGCCCGTTTCATCTTCCTGTCCTTCTTTTATAAAATTGTATGAAAAGCATGCAAGTATCACCAACAGAGAGGTGTTTGGTGCAATACTGAAATTATGTATGGAGAAATCTTGGCTATAAACAGACTTGCATGTGATTTTAGAAAGAATAACGGTACTGAGCCATTTGACAACATTTCAGATGTGTTGCTGAATATGAGGGTATTGTTGTGGGTTAAGACTGGGCTCAAACATTTGCCATGAAAATGGTCCAGATGGCCACGTTAAGTATTAAAAGTGTGCTTCAGATCTAAAGAATCACACAATAAACCACAACAGTGAGCCCAAAAAGGAGGAGGACAAGCGCATGTATTTTCTTTTATTTTCAATGTTTACTCATTGTCACGCACAATTCTATCTCCCTCAGGTCCAGTGGACACAAAGCAGCTCATTTTTAATAATTCATAATAAATGCAGAGTGTGTACTAAATATAAGTGTGTTTACAGAATATAAGCATTGGTCAAAGGGTCTCTGGGAGAAAATGAAATGCATAATATCTCTTTTTAATAAGGATGGAGAAGTAGTCCCACAGACCCAAACATCACTGCATAATAATCAGTTTATTATGCAGGGAAATCTTTTTTGAACAAGTTCCATCCATATGAATGAAACTACACTTGATTCTTATTTGAGTCTTTAATGTTTTATTTCAATGAGGAGGCCTCTAGAAATGGTAAATGAATTGGATTTATACTGTGATTTCCTCGCCTTGTTGAGAACTCAAATCCCATTCACTCATCCTTAAACAAGTCCATAAAGATTCGCTTTCTTTTCTGAAGAGTTTAGACAGATTTTTTCTTTTGTCACCTTTGGGGGTTCAGTGTCTCGCCTGAGAATGTTTCAACATAAGGGCAGCTAGGCTGGGAAAAAAACTACAGACTTTGAGGTGGGCAGATGAGTCCCACCCCCCCTTCCCCACATACTTCTGAGTCACAGCAACGCGGGATAGTTTCATTATGATTCTTTGATGTGCTTTTAATCCAGGTTCTTCCAAGTCTGGTGTTTTATTGCAAACATCAAAGGTAAAGCCCTCTCCGTCTGCTCTTCGTTCCATGGCTCTTTATTTTTGCTTTTTTTTTCAGTTTTAGAAGTGCAGGCAAGTGTTTTTCCACAAACCAACCATCTGTTAGTCTGACTAGTATTTTTCTTTGGTGGACGCCTCTCATTGTTGTGTGTCACAGAAATGCAGATGAAGATGATATTGTTCTACATTGTGGCTTACTTCCTGCATCACCTCTTCTTATCTTTGTTTCTCCCATCTCATCGTCCTACAGCGCAACAATGTGATTTCACCTCATATCATCAGAAATATGTTTTCACCCTGTTGTTTGTTCCCTGCAGTGACGTCTCAGCTTTGCTGCAAAACCTTTGATTGCTCCACAACTCTCTTTTCTTTAAAGTTTTCATTTTATTTCAAATACTTTCACGAGACATAATGTCTTTTTCATGGATGGATGGATGGATGAATGGATTGTTATATGTTAAAATATCACTTTTGAATCATGTGTAAATTGACTAAAATGCATGCAAAAGGAAATGCTTATAGGCTTTCCATCCTAGTCCATCTCTTTTGTTTTTCTTTAGGACTAATGTTTCTATGTCATATGGTTGAACAGTGGCCACATCTCTGAAAATTACAATTAAATGCGGCTCTTTTTTAATCAGTGGAGCCTCTTAATGAATAAAAAGACATTTTATTGTCTATGTCTCCAAAATGGGCATCATAAGATGGATTGTGTAATGAAATTAAACCGACTCCAGCTTTGTGAAGTGGAGGAGATGGAGGGGAACTCTGGGTTTGTCAAGAAAAGAAGCTGCTCCCAACCAGTTTTTTTTTTTTTTTTTTTTTTTCACAGAGTAGTTTCTGTACCATGGCAACTGACTCGAGGTAACTGAGCACAAGTGTGGTTTAATTTTCTGACTGTAACCAAAGTGAAGAGGCCTTAATATCCACCATGTGCCTGACAGAACATGCATTGTCTGTTTTACAGTTGAAGAAGAAGAAACTGGGACTCTGGTGTAAACACTAACTACTGATAAAGACAACAGATGTAATAATTAGACTGGGTTTTTTTTGTTGTTGTTTTGTTGAGTTTTCTGTGAATGTGGATTATTTTAAAGCCTTCATGCTTTCTTCAGCTGCATGTTTAGTAGTTGAAAATATTTGAGTGTAGTTTATCCAGACTATTTAATTTATAAATGGTTAGCTTCGCATACTGTATACTAAATGTCTTGTGTATTTATTATTCACCCTTAGTGATTTTTAAAAAATGCTCTTACTTTTACTTTCAGGACTACGGACAGTACCTACAGAGTGCTGCAAGTGTTTTGAAATGAACCACATCTTGATTTTATCTAACAGCCAGCTTTACCATCAGTGCATATCCGTTGTTTTCTGCAATGGCTCTTAAAATAAAAGCCACATTTTTATTTAAATTATTTGCTTTTTGTCGCTTTTTATCTTTCTTCCTTGTCTTGACATTTTGGAGAGCCTTCTGGCTGTTTTCAAACTTTATGCAGCTTTTCAAAATAAATTGCAGGCAATGAAATACCAGCTGCAGAAGGCAGATGAAAAAAATGAAAAAAGTAAAATGAAGGGTTGCACGATGTTTTGATGCAGTTGCTTCTGCAGGACCTCCATCTGGATAAGTGTATCTGGTCATCTTTGATTTCCTTTTGCAATCAAAAATAACAGAGTAACAAGTACAATAAAATGAAATAAAAAGAAATGTGCTTTGGAAATCAATCCAAATAAATTAAGACTGATGGAGGGGATCAATTTCTCTCTGTCAGATTTTGTCTGTTTTCCTTTTTTAACCCAGTGTTTCCTCCTGGAAGGAAAACAAAAACCAATGACTTCCAGTACCGTCAAGGCCAGTCACAAAAATAACTGCATCCCCGTCTTCTCAGTATACAACTTTGGCAGCACCTACTTTGTGATTGTTTATTGAAAAAAGAACCTTGAAATATCACAGACATAATATCCTGCCTTTTTTATTTCCTCAGTTAATGATTTCAATCTTGTTGGTTCATAAAACCGTTGTTTTTATTTCACCTTTTCTATGCTCCAATTTTTGTTTCAGGTACTTCACCAACATATCCATTGGTGGACGAGACTATTCCTTCAACAGTGATGGCTACCTGTCCAATCCGCTGCTTGATGTAATCTCCTACAACAACGGGAGAGGCTGGGAGGAGGTCAGTACACAACCGGGCAAATTGGCACTAATTATCATAACACAGCAACTAGATAGACTAACTGCAATTTCACACTCCATCAACCAAGCTAACGCGTCGCTTCCAGTTTCACCTCTCTTCTGTCTCACTGCTTCTGTCTGTCCCAGATCTCATTAAACCTCCCCTAAGCGTACTCCTATTTCCCTCTTCTCTTGTCAGGGTTTGTCAGCCTTGTTCGCCAGCGCTAACTCACAGTCCAATACCTTAGCTGTCAGGGGCCATGTGTGGCACTTGTACAGTAATAGCACCAAATCCAAGGTCTGCCCTCTGTGGGTACTTTCAATTCGTCAAGACTTCCATCCACCTCGGAGACAAAAAAAAAAAGGAAAAAAAAAAAAAAACGCTTTTTGTTCTTACCGCCGTGCTCCATTTGATCCTGACCTTTAAAGACTCAAAATGTTTACCTGCAGGTGCTCATTCAAGCTGCTCATTTCTCCACCATTTTATTTTTCTTTTTGATTATCGAAAAAGAAAAAGAAACCACTCAAAAGAAACATTTTTATCTAACAGTGTACGATCGGTATAAGTCCTTGGATTTCAAAATAAATAAGTTTTAGTGTTTCACCTTCTGTCAAAGCTGAACTATCTCAGGAGTACCGCAATGTTTAAAATGGGCTTTGTAAGAAAAGATTTGGATGATGGATTTTGTTTAGAGAGATTTAGGAGCTGTGCAAATAATAGGTAAGCTCAGTTTATATTATATGATTTTCAAGTAAGATAGCTTACTGTGCACTAGGCAACTGTATTATCAGATCCTATAAACTCCAAAGTATGTGCAAACCCCTACATGTTCACACCTAGCCTCTTTGTTGTCATTCTAGCAGGTTATCCTAATTATTTTCCTTTTTATACCATAGAATTAGTCTGGTTCCTTTGGATTCAATTTGACTTCCAGGGTGCAGGTCCAATGGACGCAGGAGAAATGGCATCTGGATGCCTCTGGATGAGCATCCAACCATCGGAGAATCAGAGAACCGAAGCATGTGATGTTGGGGGTGGGGGTGAGGGGGCAAAAATGTTCTTATAAACCGAAGAGGGGCCCACCATAAAAAGTTTGGGAAGCCACTGCATTAGATGTTGATATCAATCTAAGATTATGTTAAAGTGTGTTTATCTGGCCTTTACTAACACAGTTCTCAAGAAAAGGTTTTCTCAGTTTGAGATGTTAAGTGACATGAACAGAGCCTTGACCTCCACTCCATCAGCCGTGTTGTCCTTCCTCAAGTTCAGTGATGGAAATGATTTAAAGCAAATGTCTTTGAGCTATAATGAACATGGCTCCAATTAAAAAAAAAAAAAACTACCAAAAATCTCAAAGAAACCTTTTTTATGGTTTCATGAGGTGGGTTTCCAGATGATTTCATAATCCAATTTGTTGCAAAAGTGCAATGGAAACACTTTTTGCATATTTGCACTACTCTGGCGGTGCTGAATGGGAAGTTTACGGTCAATCTAAGTGTGAACCAGACCAAACCGTTCTGTTTGCTAAAGAAGCAGTTTAACCACAAGCAGAATATAGTGACAACAAAACCCATCTCTGTCAGCTTTTTGATCAAGCCACAAACTGGCCCAAAGTTTTAACGCTGAGTTGATGTCTGATGTTTAGAGTTGCAATAGTTATCCACCAATGTCCACTAATGGAAGGAGAAAATATCAGATCTTTTTGTGGTCATATTCACTTAAACACATTTACAATGAACTTTACATTTGAACTATGATAGGATAAGGTCTTTGGGTCACTTCATTCACCTGCATGTGTAGTTAACCAGGGATAATTTCAGATTCACAGAATTCCTGTTATAATAAAAAGAAAAGACGGTGCCTGAAGGAAACTATGGAAAACAATAAAAGGTTCAATGTGAACTGCACACTTCTGAAAGTTATTTCACCATTATTTTGTCACCACTTTCACTCTTTTTGTCTTAGGCTGAAAGTTCCATCTGAATTGGTCTGTAGATCCTAATTTTTCCAAGGGACATATTAACTTTGTTATTGCTGCAGGATATTTCTGTTTTCTAACATTTTTATAAAAGTCTGAGGTCTTGAGTTGAAGGCTGATATTTGGAAAGAGGTCAGAAAAATTAGTTTTTAAACATGCAGGCTGTGATCTAATGCTGACCACAGTCTTGTTTTCCAGAACACAACACACCTGAAAGCAAGATTCTGAGGAGAAATACTGATGATGCTGACGATACACACAAAGATACTGCACTCAAATAACACAAGTGCTGCCTCTTGAAATGATTGCTGAATCAAAGGGATTTATTCTTTTGGAGAGTGTCAGCTATTTTTTTCATGTTCATCATCCTTCCTTTCTTGAGTTTTTGAGTTCACTACCTGCAGCCTGGGAGTTTTTAAACCTTACAAGAAAGGCTGGAGTGCAGCTCCATCTTAGAATCATGGTACCATTTCCTGCCCTTTTCTGATGCATCTCACCTTTAGTGTATTGATTTTTCTTGCTGAATGAAGGTTGAGATGCTGACAGAAGAGATAGGTCACTGTCTTGTACTCTGTAAGATACAGAAAGAAAAACTAACCTCAGCTGGCAGTAGGACTGACAGATTTAACATTGCACTGCTGCTCTCTAAGGTGTTTCCAGTTGTGTAGTTTTTTTTTTTTGTTTGTTTGTTTTTAACTAGGGTACCTGAAAGGGGGTTAAAAAATTGAAATATGTGAGTGAATTGCCAAATATCTTCAGACAGCCACTGATATCCCTGGATGACCCAGAAAGGTATTAACATTGTGTGGTGAGCCCTGGTAATACTTGGCAGGGCAATACTTGTCATATCCACGGCAGTACTTGTTATGGTAATATTTGTTATACCTATGGTAATACTTGGCATATCCATGGCAGTACTTGTTATGGTAATACTTGGCTTGGTAATACTTGTCATATCGATGGCAATACTTTTTATAGTCCTGGTAATACTTGTTATAGCTATGGCACTGTCTCAATGAACATATTACAAAACTTATTTTTTAAATGTGTCATTTAAAAAAGTTTATTTATTAAGTGCTCTAATGAAACAGGTTCTCTTTTCCCAAATTATATAAAAATAGTCCAAAAAATAGGACAAGAATGCTGTAAGTGTGTTTGAAGAGCTGAATAGGGTTTGTCATATAAAATTGCTCTGAGATGTTAACAAAAACGTGCTCTATTTAAAAGGGGAAAAAGGATTAAACCATCGTCTCTGGAATAAAATGGGGTAATACAGCTTTGACCTAAGGGACAAATGGCCAAATAAGTTTAAAGCAATGTCAGTGCAACTCCCTCAGAGACCTACTCGACCCTAACTAACCTGTGATTCACAAAACCACAATTGTTTTTTTTCCCCCTGATGTAATCTTCCATTTATACCACATAGAAATACCTTACTTTCAAAGAAATATCATTGAAACAGAATTCCACATTTAAGAATAGACTTGAGTGGTGTTTACGTGATGAGTTTTCTGCTTCGACTCTGACCCAGCTGGCATGTTCACCATCCAAACCTGCAACCACTTCAAAAACTATTAGATTCAGAGATAGTACGAAATATGTGGAGTCTGATAGATTCACGAACCATTTTAAAGTCATGAGATATAAATAGATGCACATTTGTGTGATCAACATCTAGACATGCTTCATTTAGGATTCTATTAGAAATGTGAAAAAATGTCAGCAAGGATTGATGAAGTTAGTGGAACTGAATTATAACCGTTTCATGAGGGGGATGCCGCAAACATTTCCTATGTGGAATTACATTGAAGGTCTTTAAGAATACAGATGAAATATGTACTCTTTTTGCTCCCTTTTCATTAAAAATGTATAGTAGTGAATTTTAATGCCACTAAAAGTGACAGAAAGTAAGATTTGATCCACATTGCGAAGCTTGGCGACCAATGACCCATGCACAATGAAAAAGAGAGCACAAAGGGTGAGAGCGAGGTAGCATTACCAGTACAGAGCATTGATTAGATTACTTCACCATTTATTTTATTTATGTATGGCAATGCTGAACCGTATCTTGCTTAACTTGGGCAAATATGTTTGTCTCTATTGATGTATACACAGCAGTGAAGATCATACTGGGAATGATGGGATATTTATTGTCTATTTTTTTTGCTGAGTTTAAAGATGTAATAAAAGTTTTACAACCGTGAAGAATGAAGTAATCACTATGCATCTTCAAGGTGGGGTGGTAATCAATAACAATTATTCAGAGAGAAGTTCATACAGGAGCTGGCTTTAAATCTGTTCCACACCTTTCCATCCAAGTGTGCTGAATCGATACTCTCATGAAATACTGGTCTATGAACAGATTTAATTCCACACATACATTCATGAGCCAGTGTAGTGGACATCTCAGTGGGTTCAGCCCAACACCAGACTGTGCAGTGCTCAGGGAAACTGTAACAAAACTCAAAAGCTTCATCTTGGATTCTGTAGGCCTCATTAGTGTGTTAAATGAAATTGGTCATTAATGAAAGTAGTTCAATCCGAGTTCAGAGTACAATTAGAAGAAGACAAGTAGAGCTCGTTTGAAAGGAGCCTCTATTTTTTTAAATGAACAGCTTAGGTTTGCAAAATTGCATCTAAACAAAATGCAGTATTTGTGATATTATCAAACTCAAGATGATGCAGATCAGTGAAAGTCAAAGCAACATGTAAGCACAAACACCTCATAACAACTGTTAAACACGGTGGCGGAGGGGTGATGATTTGGGCTTGCTCTGCATCATCAGACCATGGATAACTTGCAGAGTTCAAGTTAATCATTAAATCCTTTTTGTTTTTGTTATGTGCATTTTCAGTGCTCGTCATTATCAATTACAGAAATGATATGCCTAGAGGCCTAAACAGGTCAATATAAAGATATTCTAATTACACACAATTACCTTTTCTGAGACTACTGAACTATAACAACAGGAAGATGCAATATCTGTTTAATATAATCAAGCTGTAATACCAGTTTATTTACTTTTGATTGAACAGTATGGTGTGCCACATGTTCATAACAGATGTATAGTTTTTTTTTTTCATCATCCAAACTTTATGTTCATAAAGGTTGAAAGGGTGGGTGGGTCCAGCACTATCGTCTCATGGCATGAAGGCTCCTGGTTCTGGCTGCTGTTTTCCTGAGTTGAGATTGTATGTTCTGCTCATGTCTTGCTTAGGTTCTCTCCAGATAATCCAGATTTCTCCATCTGGTTATTTGGGGAACTTGGGACCGAGCATTATTGTGGACAGTTGTTTGCCTTAAACATCTGCCTGTGATTTCCTGGCATGAATCCCACCACCTGCCTGGACACACTTGTTGTGGCTATAAACACATCATCTCAAGACCTGAAGATCTGATCATGCTTGTCTTTGTTTTCCAGGTTGGCTGGTGGGAAAACGGACACCTGCGTCTACGATACCACCCGTGGTCTCGTTACGGCTCCTTCCTGAAGCCCCTGGATGACTCCCAGCACCTCCGAGTGGTTACCTTGGAGGAGAGGCCCTTTGTTATCGTGGAGCCCGCTGACCCGGGTACCAGCTCTTGCATCCGCGACTCTGTACCTTGCCGCATGCCCATAAACTCCAGGTAGGGTGTCACTACCATAAATTAATAGAAGATTTTCTCAGTGTCGCATTCTATGTATCCAGACTTGTTCAGATCTCAGTGGCTTGTGTGAAAATAAATTCATTAAATAAGAAATGCATCATAACATTTCATATTTTACCCTCAAAATAATAAATAGTAGTATCTTATATTAGGTGTTTTCTTTTTAAGTGAATTGGATCAAAAGTATACAGAAAGGCTTTCAAAACATACAATATCAAATACTATGGCAACTTTTAAAATATAGATATTTTTCTTAAAAATACACGTTAACATAATTCAGATAACTCCTGCTGACACAAATCACTGAATGTTACATAAATATATTTCTTCTTAGCTTCTGTGAGCAGCAAAACTGCTTATCATTAGATGTTCAAGGAAAATGTCACGTTTTCTTGCTTTTTTTTTCGTCGCGGCAACACTGTTATTGAGTTGTATGGTTTGACTCACTGAGAGAGGATAATGAGGAGTTTAAAATATTCCAAGAACCGAGAGCACAGCAGATAAAACCGAAATTGAACTGTAATAAAAAAATAAATAAATAAAATAAAATAAAAAATGCTTACAGGGATCTGAGATTTTTTTTAAAGATACTCTATGACAAGATGATCTGGACTTAGTAATGGCTTTAAGAAGAGAGGTAAAAAACATTGATGAAAATTGATTTCCAACCCCACATAACCTAGTGTGTTTTCCTAATTAGTTTATGGGCAATTAACCTCATTAAAGTGGAAGAAAAGTTTTAAACAGCTGTCAGAGGCCATCCTGGAACAGAAAGATCTTGTGTTCTGATTCCTCATTAAAAAGGAAAAAATGTGTAACCACACGACTGTGAACAAGACAGTAAATCTTTACCTTCTCCAGGTGCTGCATACTGTTAAAGAGCCGTGATGGAGAAAATTTCCCTCTGTAGTCAGTAGATAAAACATAAAAAAAAAAAACAACAGCAACAGAGACGATTACAATTTACCTCCTGGGACTGATATATACTGTAAATTAAATGTGTTAGCAGATCAAAATATGCATGTTAAAACAAACATGAAATATATTAAAGCATTCATTAAAAACTTAAGGAAATCTGAAAATACACAAGACAGTGAGGTGACTATTTAATACATGCAAATAATAAATAGCAGTCAAAACTATTAAAAAAGATCTTAAGCTGAACAAGAAAACCCACCAAAAACATCCTTAATATGTGAACAATACACAGAAACTGTGTCAAAACTATGCATTGATATATTGATAGGAACGCCATCCATCATTCACTGACTTGTTTTTGTCTGGGATTGGCTTACAGACCAGAATCCTAAGCAGAGAAACCCCAAAGTTTAATCTCCCCAGCCACGTCTTCAAGCTCCTCTGGGAGGGCGTTCCCTGGCCACATGAGAAATATAATCTCTGCAGCCCGTCTTAGGTCTGCCTCTGGGCTTTCTCCTGGTTGGACGTGCCTCAAACACGTCCCCAGAGAGATGCCCAACTATCCCCTCTGGATGTAGCAGACAAGTCTCTTAATGACAAAGCATGTCTATCAGGCTGTGTTGAAGCAGAGAAACATCTAAAACACTCGAGGACCAGGGTTGGGAAACACTGGGGTGATATACTAATGCAAAATATAGTACAATTACAAAGAATATAATTCTCTACCTCCTGTGTCTATGTATTCTGGGACACTGATGTATCACATATACAGCCATTCCTGGTGCCTAACCATGACTTAACCAATCAGAAAATGAGTTCATGCTCCATCAGTTAGCTGAGAAACTATTTTGTCATCTTGTTAATCAAGATGCTCCAGTTTTGTTTTCATTGTTCTTTTTACACATCTTATTCATTATTTAAATTGTGTTCTTTAAATGTTGTTTTTTTTTAAGTGCTATGCATTTATGTTGTGCTGGTGTTTTATCTATCTTTTATTCTGTTATCATGGTCATGAGCTCATTTCATGCTGCTGGAGATTACTGGAAAATATTTGATTAAAGTCCAATTGCAAAACTTCCATTTTTTAAGAAGAAATTTGATTCCTAAGTCAAAATGATTTAATGTTGACGTTCTAAATCTTTTGGCCGTTTTTGAAGTCCTTCTGAATTTGGGATTTGAGAGCTCTGAATTTCAAAACTATTAATGTCCACTGTGTGGGAAAAAATAAATAAATAACTTAAAAAACAACAACCTCACTTCTGACCTTACTTTCTTTCAAAAAACTGTGTGCCAGGTGTGCATTCTGTGTTGCTAGGTGACGCAGTCAAGAGGTGACCACGGCTAAGTGTCTGAAGTGCCATCAAAACGACGTCCTGTGGATAGTTGATAGAAGCCACTGCAGCCACTTGACTGACAGTCGTTTAAATGTTCTTGGATATGTGTAACTTGCTCAGAATGTTGCGTATGCCCCACGAGTTCCTGAGAGGCATTCAATTTTAAATTTGGAAAGTTTTACTATGACTCTTTTAGACATTTTGCATGCAGAAATTACACTTCACTTTGTTCTAATTGTGCTGTAATGTTTTTTTCCTGGACTATCTGAGCGGTTGAGCTAACCCTCTCCAAACACAAGAGTCCAAACTGCCAGCATCGATCCACTCACAGTCCCTCAGCAATAACTCTTGCTGTCCTTGCTTTCCTCTTTTTCTGTTGCGCTCCCCCTTGAGGTGCTCATTCATTCAATTTTTCACTCCCTAAGACACTCACTTTCATTTTTTTTCTTTTTTTTCTCTCCCTATTCTCAAACATGTAATTTCAGCCAAAGTGTCCCTGGTAAAATATCTTAAAATAATACGTGCGAATCATATTATTTCACGTGTCTTTTCTGCTGGTGTTTCCACAGTTTGGTGCTGGATGGCGCTGCTCCCATGAAGCACTGCTGCAAAGGTTTCTGCATTGATGTCCTGAAGCGTCTGGCCAAGATTGTGGGCTTCACCTATGACCTTTACTTGGTGACAAATGGCAGACATGGGAAGAACATTGATGGCGAATGGAACGGCATGGTTGGAGAGGTGAGCCTCTTACTGTTAGTTAGAAAATATGGGTCTTGTGATAGCAACGATTCCAGCTGGACATTTCGGTTAAATTGGGTTAATACCAGGCTCATTACCTCCCATGTCTGTATCAGGGACAGACATGTCCCCAATGACCCAGTGACTCATGAGGGAGTGTCCAGGAGCCACTATGTGGTAATTATTTTAGGATGCTTTCTAAGTAAGACAGTGTATGCAACCTAAGACTCTAACAGCTCATGATGCTGTCACCAAACCAACAGCATCATTAGTAAGATGGTTACCAACAGTCAAGACTATCTTTGTGTCATAATCAGTCAAATTGATTTGAAAAGATACATGTAATGAGTTCTCCCTCACAACCAAAAATAAATTTGGTTGGAAACATCTTAAAAACAAAAGCAAAATGCTTTGTTATAAGTTCTAGCAGTCTAACCGCCTGTACCTAATTACTTTGCCAAATTCTCACTTATAAAATAGGTCTAGTGCCCCCCGGATTCATAACCATTTCCACAGGTTCACAATGTACTGGTTAAGATTTAAAACAACAGGATAAGGGTGCCCTTTATGCACAGAAGAGTGCAAGAACCACTTTTCAAAACTATCAAGATGCAGAACTGCTGAAAAGTTTGGATCAAGAAGTTTTTATTGTAACCTGTTGACCCTGTAACCCTGTTGACCCTGCTCTGCCTACGTGCCTCCTAGTTATCAAAGGCAAACCTGGAGGAACCGGACTAATTCTTTGTTATGTATCATTAATATTTGTGCTTTTAGAATGACTGCTGGAGCTGTGGACATGCGAGGCCTGTTCACGAGTCCAGTAGCAAAAGTTCTTCTTCGGTCACTTGGCCCTGAGTTACCACCAGGACTTGACCATTCAGAAATGGTCAGTTCTGAGTAAAATAAACTCAGTTTTCAATGTTTTATTCTATTACTTCTTTTCTGAAATTTTGAACTGTGCGCTCATCAGCCCTGAAGACCACCATCTTCTTTTTAACTGAAAATCCACAAAACGAAGGTTTCACCAGTTCTGGTGCGTCAGCAACAAACTGTGCACACTAATCTTTTTTTCTGACCCATAACCTGTGACATAAACAAAGGCTTTAAGAATTTCTTGAGTCAATCAAATCCACCTGAAAGTTGTATGGTGTTTTACTAGAGATACACAATAAACCCAACAACATAAGAAACAATAACATTGCTCTGTTGTATACAAATATTCAGTCTAACTCTTGACCATAGAATAATGAACAGCTTTAAATGCATCTTTTTTTTATTTTAAATGTAACTTACTTATGTTTTTATGTGTTTCCAAGTTTTTAAATGTTTATGTTCACATGGAAATCCCTTAGACTTCCCTGTATGATGATGGAAGATGCAGCCTCACTCTTCTTTAGAATCACCACTCACTTTAAAAGACTCCTAATGAAAAATCAAAACCTGACTCTGCAATTCAGAAATAACTTTGACTTTACAAAGAGGCCGTTAGTAGGGAGATAATGTGACCAGATGTGTAACTGACATTAGGTCAGCAGGTCTGTCCTCGTCATAAAAGTGCAATTATAACAGATCTTTAATGTGCATTTTGGAGAGGAGCTGCTCTCTTCTCTTACTGGAAGGATGATGGCTCACAAAATATTTTACTAGAAAGTAGTCCACCCCCACCCACCCCACCCCCACCACACCCACCCACCCACCCCCACCCCCTTACCCTTTTGCATGGAAAAGATGATTAAATAATTCTCTAATTTGAGCCATATCACTAAGTCTTTATTTTAGATCGTTATTATACTATTGCAGTCTTATTCAGGTATTACAATCACCTAGTGGTTAAAATGTGTTTATACAGAGGTATTTTTTCCAAACTGTGGATACTTTTTCCCACATCATTGGTCTATGTTTACTCCTGTAGTGTGAACATCAGAAATATAAAAACAGCATAGCTGATGTGAAGCCATGCATGCGTCTGAGTGTAAATGTATCTTAAATGCATGTTTGTATGGGTTTGTTAACATCTGTAAATAGTGAATATTGTAGCCAACGACATACTCTGACATTCAAGAATCAGGTGTTTTTTTACCCCCTCTCTCCCTCCACATCTTCAGCTGCCTCCCCCCAGCTCTTGTCGATAACTCAATAAGTTACTTAATTATATTCTCGGACAAACAAATATCCACAGGTGAAGGTGAACATCTATGAAAACTCATCACATCGCCTTGGTGGTTTTCAGCTGCATCTCTTGTAAAAGACACAGACAGCAGTCCTGATTCCATCCTGAGATGTTGCACATCTAGTTTACATTCAGATAGACATTTCTGGAACATTTTTAGAACATCTCAGGATACTGCACTTTTTGTCCTTGAGTGAATGCCTCCCAATCAGGTGGTAATTTTCTGACAGACTTAACGCCGCCCCGCCCCATCCTTTTATAATAATTTTTGTTCCAAGTGTGAAGCCCGTGCCAATGAAGCATTTCCTGCACAGAAGTGTCACAGGTGTTGCATTCAGGCTGCCTTTATTCCAGTATCTGAAATGAACAAGTTGAATTAAATGGTGTAATTATCATAGATTGATTCGTCTTGACAAGCAGAGATGCAGCTAATGACAGAGCAGCAGAAATGTGAAACCTCTGCATCAGATTCACAGCATTTCACTTTAAGCTTCTCCAGAGGCTTCAAAAACAAACTCTTTGTTTTCCCAAGTAAACTTTAAAAGTATCTCCTTGCACTTCAGAGGAGGTTGATTGAGCACATGTTGCTTTTACAGTGCTTCCCCCCTCCCCATAATACTTGTTATCTAGCTGCATGTGGCTTTACCTCCAATTTAGTGGCAACGTTTATGAATTACATCACCGAGAATAAGTATCTTGACTTTGTTTATTAATCATTTTGCAATTATGTGAATCAGTATAACTGCTGGTCTTATTGGACCCAAAACATTAATCAAAGCTCTTCTCTAATGGCATGTTTTCAGGTGAAATGTGCCCTCTAAATTAGCCCAGAACTTGTTTGCTTTTGTTAGGGCATCGAAACTACCTGCATACTCCAGACTTGACCATGACCACTAGTGACTGGGGTTAATAGGTTTTCAGTGGGAATTACTAGAGCTGCTGATCTCAGTCTCCGTTGCCATCGAAATGGGTTTGTATGACGTGCCAAAAGTTGTTGAAAGTACAAGCCAGACAAAAACAATCGGTTCTCTCCCTTCCTGGCTTGGTGAATTTCTCCATATGCATTCCCGCAGTTTCTCACAATCTCTTTCAGCCTTGCACTTTTTGTCCTTGTTGCATGAATACCTCCCAATCAAGCAGTAATTTCAGGCATCATTAACATTTTATTCAGAGTACTAACAGCTCTTTCTGGCAGAGGAGTGATTATATAGTTCATTTCAAAGCCGCTAAGCTTTTTTGACAAAAAAACAGTAATTTACCTGAAACGTCCAGATCTGTCGCTTCCTCAACCTTGTTGATTTGGTTTATAAACTCAAATCAGAACTGAAATATTAAAAATCAGAGGTTGTGCTGACTATCGGGAATGTTCTACCAATTGATATGTACCATTATGGGCAAAATTATTAGCCGTTAAGGAACAATGTAACATTTCCCCAATACACTAACCAATGATTGCATTGTTTGTAAAACTTTACATTGTAAAACACGTCTGTGTTAAAACCCCCATTTGGTTCATTTTTTGAATATAAAATGAATGTTTAAGTTCTCTTTATTTAAAATGAAGTAAAATTTGAGGTGGTCAAAATTATTAACCCCCAAGGAACTTTTTTCCTCAAACGACACTTGAATAATCAATCAACATATGAACCCCAAGGCCTCCATGAACAGGGCTCGTCTTACTTCAGCAGTTAATTAAGAGCGACTCCTCTTAAACTCTCATTAGGAAGTAATATCACCTTGCCCAAAGCTTAAGAAGTCAGTCTGGAACTCAGACAGACTGTAGTGGATTCTCTGAAGGAGGGATGCTAATGCTCTTATACTCCCACTTTTATGTCTGGAAAAGCTTTGGGAGATACATTAAGTTGGAAGCAAACCTAAGCATGGTCAAAAGTGTAGGATTTACCAAACTTTGGGGAGAAAAATAGTGAGAAATGTTAACAAGAATCCATGGTTGTCCTTAAAGACAGTTGTTGCTGAATTGGCTTCTTGTGGACTTAATAATTCATGAAAGTCTGTTGTAAGGAATCTTTATCACTGAGGCCTTGGTCTTCCAAGAAGAACTCCACTGCTTACACGATGGTCATGAAAACCAGGCTCAGCATGAGTTTCAGAAGTTTACCCTTTGAACTGCTTGTGCTCATAGATGATGCTTTTATTTGACAAAGGAAAGACGAGTCCATCCATCGAGTATCCATAGAGATGTCCTCCAGACTAAACTAAGAAAGACTTTAAAAAAAAAGACTTTAGTCTGGCAAGAGCTGAATCTGATTTATTTTTACTGCATCCAATAGAGGTAAATCACATCTTTAAAGCGAGCCAGATGACAGAAAAGTGACTAACAAGACAATAAGATGTGAGTAATTTAAGCATTAAGACTGATGTTACAGCAGATTCTGGAAAAGTACCAAGATAACAGTTTCAGACTGGTGCCAAACGTGGCCTTGTAGTTGTCAAAACATCTCATTTTTTCTACAGGCTGAAGACTCCAACTAATTAATCCCAATTCACTGTCAGATCATGAATACTTATAAGTGACTAGTAAAACATGTCAAAACACTTGAAATCTAGTTGTTTCTTATTCTTCCACCATTCATGGTCATGAAGGAACCAATCTTATCCGTCTTTGGGTAAAAAGGTAGATTAGACCCTGGAGCCATCCACATTTACAGTCAATTTAGAATCCCCCATCGGCTTAGCATACATGCTTTTAGACTTTGGAAACAATCCAGATTACTGAGGGAAAATCTATAGAAGCACAGGGGTAAAAGGCCCTAGCTAGGATCTGAACCAGGAACCTTAAAGCTATGAGGCAAATGTGCTAACCAACAGACCAATGCGCAACCCAAGGAAGGGACTTTTAAACCATAAAACACACATGCCACACTGAAACACAGGAGTGGGAGCATAATGGTACAGGGCTGCTTTGACTGTTCAGGCACAGGAAACTTTGTTTTACTTTGTGGGTTCATAGACAAAGAGAAATATGTTGAAATTCTCAAAGATACTGAGTAAAAAATAAATAACTCTGATACCTAGTTTTAGGTTGCTATGATCCAAGACATACATGTAAATGAATCCAAAATATATTAAAGGATACCAAAGTCTAGGAGTGGTGCTCTAAGTGCTGGTTGCATGTTTTTTCTTTTTTTTTTCAGTCCTTGTGGTCAGATACAGCCCTGTCCCATTTTTTTAATTTCTACATAATGCAGATATGTTGTTAAGTGATTGTAACTAGGAAATGTCACATTTACACATCATGCACATAGTGCCTACACACTTCCTTCATACATGAACCTGTACTGCACCCAAGCATATCTCTTCTAACGTGACCAGGTACCGTGCCACGTTTGAGTCCAAAGTGGAGCTCTCACAACACAGAGATAAAACAAACTTAAAGTGCCATTCGTATTTGAGCACAGTTTTTGGTGAGTGCCCCCTAAAACATCTGATGTGCTTGCCAGGTAAATGACTGGACATAAATCTCTAAAGTCCCACCAGAGGGACAGATGGGATTTACATGTGGCTTTTAAGTGACTCACAAGAATGAATGGCCCATCAACACCTCATAAACTAGAAACTCACCACAAGTCAGAACTCAAACTTTCCACATAAGAGGTTTTGAGAGCAAAGAAAAGAAGTGGAGAGGCCTTCAGATCAAGAATTTTTTAAGGATTACTATGAATGGGACGGAAGAGAGGAACTGATGCATCAGTTTAATCTAAGATAACTCAGAATGATTCATTTGTGGATATTGAAAAAAATGTTTAGAGATTCTGTTTTTAAGGGGTAGACATGTTTAGTTTCAGTTTGTGGTTGGTTAAATGTAGGTAAAAATCTACTTGATTAAGTTTCAGTGCCAAAAAAAAAAAAAAAGGTTATGGTGGGGAAATCGCATGGCTGGGTAGATCTACGTTACCTGAGCAATAACAGAACAAATACAGAGAATGACAGAAAAGCATCATGTAGTGTCAGTTGAAAGTTTAAGAACCTTTTGTCTTTTGCAGACTCCTGGAGCCTAGCAAGAGCAGATTAATTAACTGTTGGTCAGTAGCCAGCTCCTTTAACCTCTGCAGTCCCTCAGCTGCCATCATGTCACCTCTGTTTCCTGCCAGATGAAGGATGACAGAGCAGCAAATCCTCTCGCTTCTTCACCTGTTGACCACCTGAGCCACAATTACTGCTGCCAGAGGAGCTTTGAGGGGGAAAGCAGTTTCAAGCTACAAGCTCTGTCCAAAAAAAAAAAAAAAAAGAAAATTATTTGGATGTGAGTTTCAAGAAGTTGGTGGGGTGCTATAAAGGAAAAAAAAGGGGGGCAGGGTTTGTTATTTCACTTTTCTCCCTTGCTTTTTTACTTTTTGGCATTGTCACCATGGACTCTACAAAAAGAACTCACCAAACCCCATGTGGCCCTTCTTTATCACATTTTTTGCCAACAAGATGCCAGTCATAACTGATGTTTCCTAACCACGGTTCTTCTGACCTCAGTTAGCAGGAGCACTCCAGTCTCAGTTCAATTATAGCAAACTATCTATTTTGTCTTAGCTGGCTACTACGCTAACTAATACTACCTTACACTTATTTTCAAACTGTCCAAAAATTCTCATTTCAAACGTCCCCACCAAAATGACATCTAAAATGAGTGTTGCCAGAGCTAAACCAAGGACTAGTAGAGATCTACAGGGAACCAGCCTGCTGCTTGCTACCTTACTTCAAAAGCAGTCACCAGTGGGTTGAACAAGCTCACTGGTGGAGGCCCACACGTGGCCAGTTGAGGAACTCCAAGTTTTGTCACGACTAGGTTTGTGTCACATGAACCAGCCAGATGTAGCCCCTTGGTTATCATGGTTACGTTTAGTTACACACTTTCATATCTATGAACATATTGTGTGAATATTACCCAACACAAGCCAACAGCTTACGAATGCTATCTTCAGGTTTTTAGCTCATATTGTGACCCTGCTACACTGTAGATAGGTGTACAAATATGTCTTGTTTAAGTTCCTCTCTCAGCTCAGATAAAACTCACTACAATTAATAAAATCTTGTTTTTATTTTCTTGTCTTGACTGACAAAAGTGGTTTGATAGCTAAAATGTCTAACCATCCTTCATTTTTTTAAACTTTATTTGTATCAATGAGATTTTGAGGGGTATTCTTTTAAAACCTAATTTCAGGTGCTCTGTTTTTCCAGGTGGTGTCCAACAGAGCAGACATGGCCATTGGCTCTCTCACCATTAATGAAGAGAGGTCAGAGGTCGTCGAGTTCTCTGTCCCCTTCGTGGAGACCGGCATCAGTGTCATGGTTTCTCGTAGTAACGGCACCGTGTCACCATCTGCTTTTCTTGGTAAGATGTTATTTTAACTTACCTTCTTCGCAACTGCAGTCATAAATATCATGATTTGTTCATTCATCTTTAAATATATTCACAGTACATAGAACAATGTTGGAACAGGAGATTGTCAACTCGAATGCAGGAGTGGTCTTGTTAATTAAGTTGTAGTATTGAAAGATCGACCAAGAATTCAGCTAACTTGCAAGTATCAGAGTGGAAGAAGTGATTTGTGTAGCACACAGAATTTTCCTGCTGGTAAGGTGAGTCGAACAGCATCAGGCCGGATGAGTGGATCAACCTAGACACAGGGGGATGGAACAGACGCTGTACTCCCGAATCCTGACAGCACAGCAGGGAACATGGTTGGCACTTCAGACTTGACGGGTTGTTGGAACTTCTGTAGAATAATTAGTTGCGTCCTGACTTTCAAAGAGTGTCAGCAGAGAGGCTGCAGTGTTTTAAGTTATTTGTCGTTGTGAAGTTTTTGATTGAGTCAGCAAGCTGCTTTTTTCCCCCCTGAAGTTCTGCAACATTAAGAGCAGTACACTATATGAAGGGTAAGTAATTTCTTGGTACAAAACATCAATATGTAACTAGTTCCACACTCCACCTCTCTCCATGTCTTTTCACAAAAACACACCCCATCACAAACTCTCCCAAGTCTCCTCTGCTTAATATGTCTGATATGAACCCTCCCTCTGGTGTTGATTGGCTGGAGCCCTGCTTGTTAAGGTTTATATATGTGTGTGTGTGTGTGTGTGTGTGTGTGTGTGTTTACATCCTCCGTGCTGTGCTCTAGACTACCATGTGCCAAC
>JAOWBL010066274.1:0-21170 GCA_028564865.1 Zenarchopterus dispar
TTCCCAATAAATTCACTATCCTTCCTCTGTACATGTCCAAACCATCTCAGTCTGGCCTCTCTGACTTTATCTCCAAAACATCTAACATTTGCCGCCCCTCTGATGTACTCATTTTGATCCTATCTGTCCTTGTCACTCCCAAAGGGAACCTCAACATTTTCATTTCTGCTCCCTTTAGCAGACCACCAGAGTCTTTTACAATCATGTCATTTTCTGCTCTGTAATTAAAAATTGTGGAAAAATAAACTTAATTCATGGCTAGTCTCAGCACCAGCAGCAGTTTGCTGCTGTTTTCTCAATTACTGTAGTTTAGAAATCTGGACGTGCTATTAACTGATTTAAATTTGCTTTGCAGCTACGTCTAACTACCATGAGTTGGAGCTCATTAAATATGTCCAGAAGACTAAAGAGCCAATCAAGTCAGTCTATCCCTTGTCGAGTCTATGGGCGGGGCTAACACGATGACATCAGAGCAGCGTTGTAATCTGGATGTAAACAGTGTAGATGCTACAGTTGAGGATCCACTCAACTGCAGCATTAGCTCAACTGTCCGTTGCTCTGATTGGTCAGAGCGCTGACCAACCGCATACAAAGACAGTATGATAAACAACAGTTGACCCCACCCCTTGGAAGAGCTGAGATGGTTTCAGACCTCCGTGTTTATAGAAGAGTTTGATTGATCAGGCTACAAGTACTAGAAGAATCTACAATAAAATACACTGATCCTTGTTCCGTGGTTTTCTCAGCCTGTAAAGCTGAGCTGTAACAAGGGAAGAAGAAGAGCAGACCACACTAGCTCATCACTTAACTATTATGTTCATATGTCATCCTGTTTGTTTTGGTACTTTGATGGTATAAGTATGTTCCTTCTTCAATTTTAAATCTTCCGCCCCAAACAAAGTAAGAATTTTAGAGATTTATCACATTTGTAAGTTAATGAATGAAGGAAATCCTGAAGTTGAACCAGTTCAAGCCAAGTTCATTAGCTTGCAGAAGTTGTCTCTTTCATCAGATTTAACAAACCAACAGCCTCTGAAAAACTACCTAGGTAAAACTACCTGTACAGTCCTGTAAATGTGTCCTTCAGGAACCTTTACAGGGTGAAAAACGTCCTTGTAGTCGTAGAAGTTCTCAGGTTGACCAACAGGAACCTCCTGGTGGGGGTCTCTGCTGATCAGGATTTCTAAACTACCTTCGGCACCCTCACATGAACATAAATCACTTCAACACAACACAATCACTGAACACAACTCTTGTGAACCGTTTGGACCAGAAGCATTTTGTTAAATACGTTTGATGGAGATTACAAGAAAAAAAAAGATAGATGGACTAAGAAGAAGGCTCAGATCTTGTTGGTGTGTTACACCAATGTAGAGGTCTGACAGGATTATTACTGCCACCTGGCGGTTGGCCGGGTTATTTGTTCAGTCAACGGTTCTTGTATGGCACTACACTGTCACAGAAACACACCAGATAAATGGTCTAAGAAGATGGTCCGTCCTGTTAGAGATTTCTGTCTGGTGGATTTACCCAGAATCCCCCCTGATGGAAACACACCTCAAGTCTATTTGAGGTCTGTAAACTCGTCATATCTCAGAGAGGAGGAACTAAGAACGTAATGAGAGGAATCAAGGACATACAGACTGATAACTCAAAACATTTGTGACCCTTCACACAGTTCGAGTTCAATAAAATTGTCAGAAAATAATAATTTGACTACATTCAATGTGAATATGTTCTTTAAGCCAGAAACAGATCTAAAAATATTTAAAACCCTCAAGAGACACATTTAACTATCAGAATGAACTAAAGCAGACTCACAGATGATTTACGACATCACAGCTGTATTTACATCAAAGCTAATCATTTTTCATGATATTTTTAAAAAGGAGCTTAAAAAGTATGTACAATTGTTTTTCTTTGAATGTAAAGTAAAAAACATGTATTAGAGTTTAATTTAGAGGCGCTTCAGCTGTAAAAGAAACTTGAAGGCAGTGACATTATCGGTCCAGCTCAGCCTGCAGGATCTCCCCCCAAGTCTCTGCGTCCAGCGGAACCATCTTCCTGTTGATCAGCTCGTCCGCCGACCGTACGTGGCTGTAGCGACCTCTCAACCAGTCGCTCTTCAAGCAGCTGCGGGTGTAGTTCCTCACCACAGTAACCTGCAGAGACAGAGGCAGTCAGATGCATTCAACTCCGTCTGGAGCTCCAACAAAAGCACAGCAGCCCCACAGGAACCTCAGAGAACCAAGGACCTGCCCTGGATCAGTCAGAAACTGACATGTAACCAGGAAGTCACTGAGCGGCTGGATCAAAGTAAAGATGACACAGTTAGGAGGAAATTCTGCATCGTTTTGTCTTTTATTCCAAAATCCCAGATATTTAGTATCCTTGTCTATCTCCACTTAGAGACAGGAGAAGGCTCAGTCTTCTGGGAGGACCTCAGAGTCAAACAAAAAACATGGAACCATGAGCTCTTAAAGATATGATGGGCTTTGATCATTAAGATCTTTATATGTGAGGAAAAGAATTTTAAATTCTTTTCTGGATTTTATAGGCAGCCAGTGAAGAGAAGCTAAAACTGGAGAAATATGATCTCCTGCTAGTTCTCATCAGAACCCTGGCTGCAGCATTTTGGATGAACTGAAGGGAAATTTTTAAGACAACCCAATAATAAAGAATTACAACAGTCCAATCTTGACGCAACAAATGAATTGATCAGTTTTTCTGTGTTAGTCTGGGACAGGAAGTTCCTATTTTTAACAGTATTACAAAAGGTGAAAAAAAGACACTTAAGTTAAAGTTAAAATAAAGTTTATTCATGTCATCTTTGGTATTCTTAATCCTGTTACATTTTAATTTTAAATCCTTTTTGTTTTCATCATTTGGCAATTCCATGAATATCCATTTATAGCACATTTTAATATCATTTCTGTGTTGTTATTGTTGGACCTCAACACAGCATTTGACTCAGTTGACCGTGGTACATAACTACCATGGTCAACTCAGTCTTACTTAAAGGTCAGGGACTACTTTGTGTTAATAGGTAATTTTACATCAGAATCAACAAGAGTTACATGTGAAGTTCCCCAGGGTTCTAGCACCTTCAGCTAGAACTTTCAGAGATATATTAAAACAATTACGAAATTGTCATCTGAAGAACCTTTTCCAGAATCAAAGGACTAATGTCTCAGGGGGATCTTGAAAAACTCATTCATGCGTTTATCTTCAGATGAATTGATTTCTGCAACAGTGTCTTCACAGTTTTGCCTAAAAAAACCACTCAGACAGCTACAGCTGATGTAAAACACTGCTGTCAGAGTTCTCACTAAAACGAAGAAAGTGGACCACATCACTCCAGTTCTGAGGTCCTCACACTGGCTTCCTGTATCTCAGGGAATAAACTTTAAAATACTTATGTTAGTTTATAAATCACTGAATGCTTTAGTATCAAAACACATCAGAGACTTCTTGTTGCCACGTCAACCATCCAGACCTCTCAGATCTTCTGGTTCAGGTTTACTCTGTGTCCCCAGAACCAGAACCAGAACCAAATATGGAGATGCAGCACTCAGCTTTTATGGTTCACAGATGTGGAACAAAATTCCAGAAAACTGCAGGAATGCTGAAATCCTCAGTTCATTTAAAGGTTAAAAAGTCATTTGTTTTCATTTGCCTTTGAACTATTCTGAATTTAAATGTAAACATTGTTATTTTTAGTACTACTCTGTAACCCTAGCTCAAGTTCAACTTTTCACAGTAGAAGATTATTAAAATAATCTTCATGATCATTACATCAGACATGCTGGAATGCTTCACTGTTCTTGTCCAGACTTTTCAGAGACACGTTCCTGACACTGAGTTCAAAACTAGCTACTTTATATCTTGAAAATGTAACATACCACTGAAAAATATGCCATACAATTTCCATGATATAATAAAAATTGTTACATTCTTGGGGGTTTTTTTTGTAACACAATAACAGCTGTTTTAGGAGTGAATTTATTTATTCATTAGACAAAAAATCTGCTTCTGGATTCTTTTACTTTTATAAATGGACCGTCTGCCGCGTAGCAGTGGTAGAAGTTATCATGACATGGAGACACTGACCTTCCAGGAGAAGCCGTGGCTCCGGTCCCGGTCCACCTCCCTCTGGCAGACGGCCCTCACCAGAAGACACTGACTCTGCCACAGCTGCTCGCTCTGCTCGATGATGGCGTGCCACAGTTTGCAGGTCCGCGAGGCGCTGCACAGGCTCTCTGTGTCCAGCTCGCTGAAGATCCGCACACTCATCTCCGTCGGTAGTGTCTCCGCAAAGTTGTGAGGGACGGAGTGGGTGGGGGACTTCAGGGAGGGGCTTCCTTCACAGAGCTGAAACACCGTCGGGGTCCTCGCAGGCTCATGCTGCATAATACTCCAACAGGTGGAACCACCTGACACAAATGAGTTTAAAAATCAGACCCACAACAGGATATTTAAAGGTGGAGTTTCAAAAACTGGTGATCTGAATTTAAATTCATAAATTCAAAAGTCTCATTAGACATGTGGTACATACTCATCTATGATTGGCATGCATGGAGTATTACTGGTTAACCCTCCTCTGACATCACCCACAGGTTCCTGAAGCCCCATTAATTAAAAAAAAAAAAAAAAATAGGCGAGAAGGCCTGGAAGCCAGCTGGAACATACCATCCTTCACTCAGTTAGCACAAGTCTTAACTTGTGCTAATTGATGATGTTAATATTAATTCACATGAACTCTGATCAAATCCATCCAGACATCCTTATTTTAAGTGTCACTACTGAAACGACATCTGAAACTCATCCTGCCAGAGCTAAAACGAGTTCTAGCAGAGCTGTGCTGGGACCTGCAGGTGTAGGCTGGAGACTCGTGGGACAACCACAGTGGCGACCGCTCAGCAGTATTTTTTGTGGCAGTGACCGAAAGCTTCCTGGGTTGTGAAAGCATCTTGAGAGCTCCCTGGACTAGAAAGGTGTTATAAAAGTATGCTGTTGCTGTAATTGCTGTAATTGGTTTCATCAGATGAGTGACTGGTTTCAGCAAAACGAGACAGTTTGATGAAAAAAAATGTTATGTGTAATATATGTGCCATGAAAGGCGCCTTATAAATAAAATGTATTATTATTATTATTAGTTGAGAAAAGCAAACAACTTCCCTCACATGATTAAAAAAAGTACATGTCCACACAACTTACAATAAGTTAAGGATATTTGAATTTCAGGTGAATGTTGACTTCTTGACTGATGATTTATGATTTTCTAGTCTTCTTGAGGGATTGCCTTCAGGTCAGCGAGGTTCTGGGATGCAAGTTACGATCCTCTGCAGGACAACTTATAGGTTTTCTAAAGGATTCAGGTCTGGAGAAAGTGTGGGCCACTACATGTGAGGTACCTCAACTTCCAGCAGTTATTTTCTGATGAACCAACCTTAATGTGGTGAGGCACTGTCGTCCAGGAGGATGAAATCAGGCCTACATTACTCATACACATGCACAATGACTGGATTAAGGATGGCATTCCAGTAGTACTGAATAGTCACAGTACAGTTCAGTTCTGTATGGACTTGACAAACCTGTCCAGACTGAACCATCGCTACCTCCAGAGGCTCGTCACAACAGTAGCAGATGGACTTTCCTTGATGTATCCACTGCCCCACTGGTTGCACATCCATCCCATGAAAGACAAGGGCTGTTGCTGCTGGTGCAGTCTGGTATCCTCTCAGGTCATCTAGCATCCAAACCGGGCTCTTAAAAGCAGTTTTGAATGGTCCAATGTGAAACTCTAGTCCCTCTTACTTCCATCAAACGTGCCTGGAGTTGAGTGTTATGATCATTAAAGCCTTGTAATGGCCAGGTACTGCTGGTTACGTGTCATCTTAGTCTCATGATGTCAAAATGTGAACAGCATGATGAAGAGGACCGTTTAAATACAAACTGTAATTGAACCAGAACACTCTGTGGTCAATTCATGGAGATTTTTGCAATAAACACTGAAATACTGAAACGTTGGACATGTGCTTTCTAAAGTTTAGAGAAGGTCAACGTAAGTTTATCCGTAACGGTTATGGTGTATTTAATTCCTGATCCGTCCGTCTGTCTGATGCCAGTCCAAAGATCATCCCTAATTATACACAGATTAGTTGCTTTATATAATTTTACGTGATAAGGAGGATCATAAAAATTCCCACAAATAGTTGTCATGGATGTGAAATCTATTGACACCAAAATGTTTTTGAACCAGACTGTAAATTATTTATGTTGTAAAGTTGAACATTTTATTAAAGAGGTCAATTGAAATAAACTCGCTGTTGGATCCAGACCCTAATGGTCAGTAGAAAAACTGCATTTCCATGTTGAATTAAAAAACAAAATATGTAACGCTGCCCCTTGATACATGAACACTACATAAACAAAACAAAACACAACAGCGTGGAGGTAAGGTCACTCTTACTGTCCTGGTTTAGGACCTTTAACAGCTCAAACTGTCCACGTGACTGCAGATGGGCGTAAATCACAAACACAGCTGGTAGAATTTCTCTGGTCACACAAAAAACACAGCAAGCACCAGGAGCCTCTTAAAACACGACACGCTTCCTTCCTGGTTTAAGTGTTTTACATTTGTGCATCTGTGACTTGATTTAATTTTAAATAAGAACAGTATTTCCGTCGCAGCAGAGTCGTCTCCGCCCCGGCTTAAACGAAAGCAGTCCACGAATTCCTTCAAAACACATCTCAGGCTGAACAGAGTTTAAGACATTAACAGCAAAAACAGTACAACTACAAAACAACCACATGAGGTTTAAAAGCAAACCTCTTACCTGTGCTCAGGTCGGTTCCAGTCCGTCACCGGACCAGTTAAATGTCCTGTTTACACACGGATGACGTCTGCATCTGGTAGACCATGTGCGCATGCGTGGACGGAGGGGACGACCGTTAGAATTAAAAAAAAAAATTCAAATTTAATTTCAAGAAATTGTGATTAGTATTTCATATTTGTAGATTAAAAATAAAATAATAAATTATAGTAATTTATTGTGGTAGTAAATGTTAAATATATACTTTACGAACATAAATGACATTTATTTTACTAGGTATATGATTGTAATAAAGTAATCGTACAGAATTTCATATTGGGAATCACGTTTTTCATTTATTTTCTTATATTAATATTTGAATTGTAATTTTAATTCCTATTTATACATTTTCTTGATATCGAGCATTGTTTGAATAAATTTAATTTAAATTTAAAATTAGATTTGTCCGAGTAACGCAATTTAGCCAGTTCTGTACTTCTGATGTTAAACAAATAAATAGGTTTAAAAGTCAAACCTTTCAGTGTTGTATTGATGAGCTGATCCTAAGCGTCTGTTGTATGTGCGATGTACATAGAGTTGGCAATAGTACATTAGAATTTACTTACTTATTGACCAAAAATAAAAAGTGAACTGGCAAGGAAAAATATGTAGTTACTTAAGTTCTATGTAAAAAGTAATTGATTAATTTAACATAGACGTAAAAAAAAAAAAAAAGAAAGAAAGCGAGATCACATGATAGAGAAATCACATCAGGAATTCTACATTTAAGTGTTTCACTGTATTTCCTTAAAAAAGATGACAAAGAAACGATTACTTTATTAGCGCCCTTGTGAAATTTTAAGTAACTATATTCCTATTCTAAGTTTAAAGTGGTAAAAAACGTTTGAATGACGACAGTATATCCTTGTTTGTATTTAATATTTAGATAAAAATGAAACCTAATACATGATGTTCACGGAGGGATCTTAACAAAACATAGTGAAACACATACATTTGAGAAAATCAGCAGAATTGTAGGATTGTTGTCCTGGTTTGCAAACCGCCTTTTGTTTCTTTGATGAAGCGTGAATATTGTATAAATCAACATGCAGAATTCAAGTTCGGCTGTTTTCGGAACGGAGCTCGGTCGTCTCCCATTACGCACACTCGGTCCCGCCCCCCGGAAGTTTTGAACCTGAGTGCAAATGTTTGAGTGTGATCTCGTCAAAAACTGCTCCTGTCGGCGATAAAATTGCTTCTGTTGATGATAAAGTTCCCTGTATCGGTTCCGCAGGGGTCACAGGGGAGGTTTATTCAGACTTCTTCATCTTCCCGGGACTCGCGTCCTCCAGTGCCGCCTGCAGAGCTGATGTCCGGCTTCGACTTGGTCCCAGTGGATGGGGGTGGTCCGCTCCACCTGCCACTGGGGGAAACGGTGCTGGGACGAGGCCCATTACTGGGAGTGAGTTCTCCCTCGACTTTAACGATGTTTACTCTGATATTAGCATCAACAAAGTTGTTGTTTTCTATGTAAATGTACCTGCTCCTCGTAGCCACCAGGGGGCGGCAGAGCTGCAGCGTCAGGCCTGATCCAGTATTTGTGGATAATTGAAACAACCTGTCTGTATTTATAGCCTCCTAAATAATAATGTATATGACTCAGGAATGTACCATTTACTTGTGTTTCACAGAATGTTTGAAAAACAGAAATGCTGACCTGGGGATGAAAATAAGACTTAATAGATATGTGTTATCATAGTGCATAAACTGTTAAAATAAATAAATTCTGAGGGCATTTTTATTGAGTTCGCTACCAGTCCATTTGACCTGGACTTTGATTCATATGCATATTCAGCTGCACATTTATGCAGCCTGTTTTACCACATCATAAATGAGTTTCTGTAGTTTTCTGATTTGTGGAGAGAGAGAACACCATAACAACAGTCCAGAACAAGCAAGTACTTTCAGCAAAACTTGTCCAAATTGAGTGATTGGTTTTTACTAAAGTCATTTGTGTCATGGTGTGAAGAAACAGGGAAACAACATGCAGGACTCTTGCCCTCGAGGACCAATTTTGGACACCCCTATGATAAACAAACTTGGTTTGGGAATGATTTTCTCAAAATAAATCCAAATCAAGTAACTGATTTATCAGAGCAGTTTATTCTGTTTTTGGACCAAGGTCTCATAAATGTTTAAAACGTATTTCTTTGTGAGAAACCTTGAAAATCTTCGATTGAGAAGTGTAAGCATTGATTTTGATCAGTCCCACTGGTTTCTCATCCACTGATTTTGAATTGATTTTAGTCTGTATCCAAACACTAAAATAACTTATGTTAAAGTTGTTTTGCATGTGAAACTATTTTCTGTTTTGTGTCAGATCAGCGATAAAAGAGTTTCCAGACATCACGGACTGATGGAGAATCTGAACGGACAGCTGCGTGTCAAACCGGTGCATTTCTAATTTATCTTTTTTCCTTTAAACACATTTTCCTATGAAGATGGACAACTGTCTTATTTTCCAGTAATGTTTCTGACATCCTGTCTCCTCCGTCCTCAGATCCACGTGAACCCATGTTTTGTCCAGGCGGAGTCTGACAGCGAGCCCCGCCCCCTGCTGAAGGATTGCTGGTACCGGCTTCATCACGGAGATCTTCTGTCTCTCCTGCCGGGTCGTTTGGTGTTCCGGGTGGAGGCAGTGGGTGGAGAGGAGCATTCTCCCAGGTACTCCAGCTGCTCCGGGTAATTACACTCTTTGATGTGAAACACGACTCAAACGTTATTGTTGAGTAAATGAAACCCTCCAGACCGTTTATTTATTGATTATGATTATTCTTTAGCTCGTCTTTCATCTCTGCCATCCTGTTTGAAGTTCTGATCACGCAGACGGAGGAGAGGACACTTGAGCTCTACCTGCTCATGAAACATTCATACTCGGGACCCTCCTAAAACATCCCGTCTGTGTTTGTCTGCAGTCAGATGTCCAGGGAAGAGGAGGCACTTCCTGTTCCTGCTGGACCGGGCGCTGAGGCACTTCCTGCTGCACCTGCAGAGGGTCGCAGGGACGAGGAGAAAGTCAGGAGTCCTAGAAACAGTTTGACTGAGGTAAGAGCTGCAAAATTCCAGGTATTTTCAAAGATCGGAACTTTCTCATGAGAATGGACTGGAAATTTGATGAAATTTCAGGTTAGTGTTTGAGAGTGAACTTAGAAAGACTTCTCCCTTTAGTTTGACCTGTTTAGTTTAAGTTGCTCTCCTGTTTGTGTTGTTGATGCTCTTAAAGTTCTGCTTTTGAAGAAATTATTTTCTGCTTCTTGTTCAGTTTTACTGTAACTCAAACCTGTTTGGAAGTTAGCAGCCAATCACAGCACAGCTCTTGTTTCTCCCAGGACGTCGGCGGTTACGGCGCTCCGTCTGCACACAGGAAGAGAGTTTTACCGGCGTGGATGATGGTGGCGGTCGAGACTCCGAAGACTCCATCTTCCACCATCACAGGTACTACAGCATCCGTTTCCATCGTTCGGATGCAACAAGCGCAGGGACATCCACCAGAAGTATTCGCAAAAGTCTATTCACTGAACCCGAAACTCTTTATTACAGCTGCAACAATTCATTGACATTTTAGTGTCGATGCGCCGTCTAAAACCAGATAAATGTCACAGATGACGGGTTTATTTGGAAGTAAACTGCAGTGTAGCTTCCGCTATCTTTTAGGATAACTGAAGTCGTCCGACGATAAACATACGAATGACTGAATGATGGTGAAACAAGTGTAAAAACATTTACATCCAGACTGTTACACAGACTTTATTTTTCAAAGCAGCATTAAGGTGACTGATGAGCATCTATGATACCAACCCCTACAGTATTATACTGCCGTGGCTAAAGTCAGAGCTACCTAACCCACTGACCTGCCCATCCTTACCCACTCACCTGCCCATCCTTACCCACTCACCTGCCCATCCTTACCCACTCACCTGCCCATCCTTACCCACTGACCTCAGGAAAGTTTGGCCTTTAACAATAACTGACACGTCAATAACCCGCCTATCTGGTTCAATAAGTTCACCAGATCATTATGATTTAACTAACGATCATTGTAGCTGGCCGAAGCTCACAAACCTGCTCTTTCTTAGAACAAACATCCACACCCAGCTACCCAGGTTGCCTAGCAACGGGTTTGATTGACAGGCCAAGTGGACAGCAAGAAACAAACATGTCTAATAATGGGTCAATAAATTAATTGAATCAAACATTCTTGACTTGATTAACTCACTTGATCTTAAAATGAAAAATAATGATTACATTACACAAAACAACCACATAAAACAATACATTGGAGAGGGATGTTATTTTATTTTTGGTTTTTCATTAATTTGATGATTTATTCGCTGCAGATTTTCATTATTTTGTGTATTTGTGAATTCTTTGTTATAGTGATTTGTGAATTGAAGAGTTTGAGTTTAATTCATTAGATGATATTTTTTGCTTCAGTCTGACACAAACACCTTCACCTGGTGGTTGATGTGATGTGTTTTTGAGGACTTGAACTGAGATCAAACCAGCTGCAGGTTAAACAGCATCGATTGAGCAGTCATAAACCTGACCAACTTCCTGTTTACAGTGGATCAGCTGATCCTGTCCTGGTGGTGACACTGAAGTCAGGTTCATGTTGGAGCTCAGCTGCTGGGTAAACTAGGTTTAACTAGTACCCTGATCAGCTACACACGTTTACCAGCAGCGCTGCATCTTCTGTTTGTTCAGCTCAGTCCGCTGTAAAGACAAGTAAACGACCTGCAGCACCGCCAGTGCAGGCCACGCCCACTGTTGCCTCTTCACATGAGGAGGCGGAGCCCAGTGAGGAGGAGGAGAGGCCGAGGAAGAAGAGGAGGGAGGTGAGCGATGAAGATGAAGAACCTCCAACCAAGGCAAGTTTGAATTTTCCTTTTGTCCTTTAATGAAACTAGCCTGACATCTTTCACTTAATTTTCATAAAACTTTGGACACATCATCTCCTGACTTTGACAAAAAGTTCAGATATTTTTATTGGATTTTATAATTCAAAGCTACACGTCAGTCAAATTTGTGGGTGTGTCTCAGAAGTGTTTTTTTTTTTTTTTTTTTTTAATATCGTGAATAATGTGATGTAAGAATCCAAACTTGACAAAATTTGCTACAGATACTCTGGTGCTGCATATCACACCTGTTAATGTGATAAACCAACTTATTTTTCAAGAATCTGAAATTTGGTGCACCGATAAAAGGCACCAGTTGTAGATTTTACTCATCATGAAATACAGAAAGAACTGACTGACTTTTGGCCTGCAGGAGGCGCTGTGACTAGTGGACATGTTTTTTTTCTCTTATCTTAAAGATGAAACCTTCTTTTTTCATCTGATTCTGTTCTGGCGTTCTTTGAATGTCTGTCAAGTTTCAAACTCAAGTTCTCTCCTCTCCAGAACATTCCTACAAAGCCATCAACGCTCAGATATCAGAGTCAAACCAGCAGCTCAGAGGTCTCCAACCAGTCCAAGATGGAGGTGGAGGCTGACAGACGAGGAGAGGTATTGTCGAAGACATCTGAAGTCAGAAAATCCAAGGAGGAAAAGAAGGTGGTGGGTCCCAATCCGTCCAAACCAGTCAGAAGTCCGTGTCCATACGGGAAGGACTGCTACAGGTAAGCTGACCTGGCTGGGATTCAAGAACAACTGACCCCGCGAGGTTTGTGAATTTAAAGCTGCTTTTGACGTCTTTTACTCCGAAGCAATAAAGTTAGACGTGAACATCAGACATTACTTCATCAAAGTCTGACAGAGCTCTTCTTTACCTCCCCGCCTGTGTTTCCAGGAAGAACCCGCTTCATTTCCAGGAGTGCAGTCACCCCGGTGATGCTGACTACCAGGAAGAGGCAGAGGAAGACGAGGCAGATCGACCCGAATGTCCGTATGGAGCTGAATGTTACCGGTCAGTAAATCAATTGATCACCTTTGGCTTGGTGATCAATCTATCTCTGTTGTTTAGATCGCTTACATCACCAACAAAACATGATTTTACTAGTTGCAGCGCCCCCTAGAGGACATTTGGTCCCAATGTTGGTGCATTCTTATGGGTGTCATTAAAACGAGCTAAGTTTCAAGAGCATCAGTCAATGATTGTACAACCTACACCTGAAGATGGAGGTGAAGGCACCACCTACACCTGAAGATGGAGGTGAAGGCACCACCTACACCTGAAGATGGAGGTGAAGGCACCGCCTACAACTGAAGATGGAAGTGAAGGGACCGCCCAGTTAAAACGGAAGAATCCGACCTTCTATTTCCAATCTTGAAGGGGTTTATGGATTTGGTGAAAGAGGATATGCTGCCATGGCAACCCCTAAAGGGGTCCTCTGTTAACTATCTTTGTTCTTATGAATATTTGTTCCTTTTTATTAGTGTAAAAAAGTTTCCATACCAACACTGACCTCTACTTGTTTCCTCTGCAGGAAAAACCCTCTACACAGGAAGGAGTTCAAACACACAAAGAGACCTGGTAGGTTGGTGAAAACCACATTTCTTTAGGGTAAAGGAGACATCACTCATCCTGCTTGGTTACACAGACATTAATACTTTTAATAAATGTTTATCGCTAATTGATTGAGAGTATTATGGATGGAGTTCTGGGGCCAGAACTCAAACCTGTTTATATCTGATTAAATCGGGACTGGTGCTGGTGCTTCAGTGATCTTCGGTTTCCTCCTGAATTTTTCCTGCTCACATTTTTCCGCCCATAGCTCGCTACACTCGAACTGTTGCCAGAGACACCACCGATGATGACGATGAAGATGACGACGGCTTCATCAATGACGACAGCGAGGACGGAGGCAACGACTCGGACTACGTCCCTCAGGCCTCCGATGACAGCGATAAGGAGGACGTGGAGCGGCTGCAGAGAGAAGCTCAGGCCTTCCTGAAGAGGAAGAAGTAGGAAGTGGTGCGTTTGGCAGTTTTAAGACGTTTTATGACTCATGAATGAGTCCTGAATAATCTGAGCAGAAAATCTGATTGGAACAAATCGATAAAGGTCAAGCGCTCCTCACGTAACAAAACTGCCAAAGTTGAGTTGTCTCATTGTGTGAAAATCTTCTCTGATCTTCAGGATAATGAAAACTGACACGTTTTCCAGAGTATTTTTTTAAAAGCATTGTGGAGCGGCACAGGTAGACCTTTAATTTGAAAAGCCGTCACTAAGAGCTCTTCCTTGATCAGGAAGGTAAAACTTGGGTAAAAGGTCAGATAAAAGGCATCAGGTGAAAATGCCAGAATTAAAGTGGTCACGAACGATGTACGATCATTTCCTCTGTGCTCAGCTTCCTGAAGTTCTGCCACCTGAAATGCCTCCACACAAGAAGTTTACAAAAACAGGTCTGTGATAAGAGTTGGAGGAATATAAGTGTAAAATTTTCCCAATTTGAGAAATTGCGATTGTTCCACTTCCTGAAGCTTTTCATATTAAAGCTTTTAAATTCCCCACTAACACTACTACTACTACTTCTTTTGGTCAAATACAATCATGAAACTTGGATAAAGGAGTTAAGGAAGAAAAAAAAAACAAGTTTTCCTGCTTGAAGGAATTCCAGTAATCTCCTCTTTGCTCAACTTCCTGAGGTCCTTCCAAAATTAAAGACTTAAATGAGAAGTTTACAAAACCTTGGATGTGAAAAATTAAGTGAGTTTTCTGGAGATTTTTCAATAGAACAAAACATCATGTTTTCTTTGTGAGAAATACGAGAACAGCTGGAACTGTGAGCTGATTTCTTCTTTGTCATTCTCCTAACTGACCTTAATCCACATCTTTACAGTTTTTCCACATTAAAAGAGCTGTTTTGTCTGTTTTAATACGTGTTTTTAATTTAGAAGAAACAGGAAAAGCTTCTCTTTGCTCAGGAATAAACATGAAATCAGGATAACAATCAGGGACTTAAAAATTTATGACATGGTACGTGGTATTTGTCATACAAATAGTAGCAACCCGTTTACTGATGAAAATCCAACACTACTGTGTATAGGTCTAATTTAATGAGAATAAAATGAGTAAAATGATTTTACCTGGTGTTTACGTTGATGGTTCCAGGAGCCGTCGTGTTGGAGTCAGAAGTTAAAGTAGATTACGTTTCTCTGACTTTCCACATGAAAATCCCCATTTACCATCTGGAAACTTGCACTTTTGAGTTAAAACAGAATTCACTTTTTTTCTATCAGTTACCACTTTGCTTTACTTCCTGATGTTTTTAACATCAAAAGCCAATAAAGAGAATATGGGACTTTTATTGTGAAAAGATGAGACTCAAAGAAAAGGCTCATGACTACAAAATAAAAGCTTGTCTAGAAGTAAACTCTCTTCAACGAGCGTGTCCCGAGCATCAACGTTCAACATGGAGACGACAACAACCAAAAACCAGAAACAAACAGCTCAGATGGAGTTTGAAACTGTGATAAAACGTACTGGATGTTTGCAGGTGAATGGGATGTAGGTTGGTGTTCCTGTGTTTAAATGTATGCCTAGATTTGTACCTTTTTGTATTTTCTTCTTTACTGCTGCTGCTGTAAATCTGTTGATTTTTTTTCCTCTGTGGTTTAAGTTTGAATAATTCCAATTAAAACAAAATCTCTCCTTTTTTATCATTTCATGAATAAAATTCTGCATAACAGAACTTCCTGTTAAATGCAGACAAGATTTCCCCAAAATGTTGCTTTTCTTGTGTTAAATATTCTGTCATACAAACGTAGACGACAGTAACAAGACATCTGTTAAGAAGAACCAAAAATCCAGTTAGCTGGCTCTTGTAAACTTGAGGTTAAAGTTAGCCAAGTAGAAAAGCGTGTCCTGTTGAATAAGTTCAGTTTTCATCAACAGTTTTGGGTTTTTGTGGTTGTTTTTTTGTTCAGTAGTCTAACCTGGTCTTTACCTGGCTCTCAGGAGAACTTTAAAGGCTGTGTACAGGACAACAGTCAGTGATGTCCTTGGTCAGTATCAGTCTTGGCAGATCATCAGGTTTCCATGACAACTGGGCTGAATTGAACATCTGAACCTTGGAGTTGTACAACTAACGTGTTGAGTCGAAGCTGGATATTTTTTAGTACATTTGCACAACTTTTTTCAACCGAGCACGACTGGTCTGGAGGTTGTTTGTGACTGCTGCCGTTACTTTTACTTATCCATGTTTGTTTATGAGCTCCTTAACAACCCACAATGCACTGCCCAGCTGTCCAAAGGAGTGCCACAGCTATACTGAGACCACCTCATCAAAGTGGTCTCAGTATAGCTGTTTTAGTGCTGGACCACTGGAGACCCGTTGCTGTGTTCACACTGACCCTCATGAGCAGCGTATCCTCTAGCTGACCTAAATGGTTCTAGCATGATGAACCCTCAGAGGCTGCTGGTTTGATCAAACGTCGACCGTCTAACTTCTTGATTGACTTACATGTGGAACTAAGTTGTGTTGCAGTTCCTTGACTGACCACAAGAGGCTGTAAAACTAAGTTCATCTCCATTAACCTCCATGTTAAAATCTCCAACTTTAGAGCAGAAATAAACATATTTACAGTCTGGTACAAAAAAACATTTTGGTCTCACTCATTTGATTTCACCTCAGTGACAGCTCTGAGGGGGGAATGTTTTTGTACCAGGTGAGTTTATATGAACCATTAAATTTATTTCTAATATGATTGACAGTCAGCTCAGCCAGTGTCTAGCTGTTATCATTTTCTCATCAGGAATCATCATGCTACCTCACTTAGCAAAGCAACCAGCCATTTGTACTAACCTGGCATCAGCTAAATATGACAGCCATATCTGATCTCACCGTCGAGTCATGTTAAACTACATCCTGTTGTAAACGTCTGATGGCAGCTCTGCAGACATTTCGGCTTCTGAAGCAACATATCTGTACCCAGCAAGAAGAAAACTGATCTTCAGAAACCAATGCGTCACATGAGCAAATGCTTTGTTCATTGTTTTATACGATATATATATATATGTATTGTGTCGTTACCTTCTGTGTGACCATGACCAGCTGATGTTAGTGTGCGTCCATGAGTATGTAGGTCCACTTCATTATTAAGCTGTCCAATCATTTTGAGCTAGTGTTGAAAGGCCCTGTGTGAATGCCAAAGATACCAGGACTTTCTTCCAGTGAACTAAATTAAATGTATTATTTTCTGCTTTGATTCAAATCAAAAGTAGCCCGATCATTCATCAATTTTTTTCCTTTTAAATACAAAGACTGTCTGGTTCCTCTTGTTTTCCAGAGGTCAGAAGTAACAAATGCAGAAGAAAGTACCTCCAAACATCAGAAGATAGACGTATATCAACTATCAACCTTTTACAGCTCTAATCAATAATGAATCTCTTTCACCTGGGTGAAGAAGGACTCCCTCCTCTCACTGTTACCCAGCTCATCTATGTGGAGAGACAAGTTCAGACCAGAAAGAGCTGTATAAGAGCAGATCATTGATAACGGCTTCTTGAGAGAGCTGATTTCAGTTATCAAAACAATCAGAACTATTTTAGGTCAGTGTTTTATTGTTCTGATATTTAAAACTTTCCCATCCACCTGAATGATGAAAGACTGAACCAGACTTGTTCAGGATATGACGTAGTACATAGTTTGATGCAGCCAATTAACCTTTATCCAAGCCGAGTAAACTCCTGGTCCGGCAACAAGTAGAAACTTTTTAGGGTTTGTGCAGATGATTAGAGATTAATCAGTTTCTGAGTTTCTCCAAAGGTTCTTGTGTTACAGATGGAGCCAGAACTTATGATGCTTTCACACCTACAGGCTTCAGGCTTGGTCGATTTTACAGTAACCGTACTCTGGTGCAACCAAGAAACCAGACTAAGACCTTCAAAGAAAGGTGGTCTTCATCTAAATCATCTGGAGAACCCTGCTGCAGTTTTTCTGGTGTCAAAGTGTTTCTGCAGTGACCACTAAGGGTGAAAACTTTCTCACGAAGTTCAGGCAACATGCGTTACGAAGGAAAAATGCTACCAGTTTACCAACTTATCAAGTGATTCAGACCAGAGCAACCAAACTCAGGTTTGAAAGCTTTCTTATCTTCAGATACTGCTTTGATGTTCCTTAGAGGAGCTCTCAGGAACCCAGCTCTTTCGTGTCCTGTCAGGTGATTCCATCTGGTATGTCGTTTCTTCTCTGGACACTAAACATCCAACAGTACCCATCACCTCCACATGTTTGCAGATCTTGATGTGACAGTACTCTTTGAACCATCAGAAGTCCAATCTTCACCTCAGCCGAAGTCCCTCCACGTCCTCCGTCACCCTCAAGGACGACGTCCGAGGCTCCCCTTCATCCAAAGACTTTCTGGCCACAAAACTGATCAGCCTCAGCGGGATCTTCCCCGCCTCCTTCAGGTGCTTGCCGTTGTTGCCCACACTGACGAAGCAGAGGGTGTTGATGACACCGTTGCTCATGGCTATGCACTCAATGATGTAGAAGGCCACCAGGGAGTTCCTGTCCTTGGAGATGAGGGTGGGGTAGAAGTCCCGCAGCAGGGTGAAGGCGTAGTATGGTGTCCAGCACAGAACGTAGGCCACCAGCACCAGAATCAACACCACCACCGTCCTGCGACGCCGACGGAGCCTCTTCCTGATCTGCTCCGTCTGGAAACCCGGAACGTCTTTGAACCACAGCTCTTTGGAGATCTGGATGTAGCAGATAGCCATGATGGCCACGGGGACCACAAACTCCAGAGCGAAGATGAGGAGGAAGTAGGAGCGGTAGTAGATCTGCTGGTCAACAGGCCAGATCTGAGCACAGAAGGTCTTCTGGGTGTGACCTTCCACATGGGGGTACGTGGTCTCTGAAGCCATGTAGGCGGAGGGGATGGAGATGAAGACGGGGACGATCCAAATGGTCATGATCACACAGTACGCTGTCTGATGCTTCATACGAGGCCGCAGAGGGTAGATGATCGCCATGTACCTGCAGAAAGACGCAGAAGAGCAGATTTGTTCCAACACAACTTCATTTTTGTCATTTGTTGGCTGTTTTCACATATTTTGCTGTAAATCTGTGATCCAGCCTCAATTTATGTTGACTTGAAAGGCGGACTTCTAAGTTCTTGATCAAGACTGCCGATGGAGAGTTTTCAAATATTTTCACATCTTTTGTTCTGGAGATGTAGTCAACCCTAAAGTCTACCTCTAACTTTAACCAAGTTCATGGTAACTAAAGTTAGCCATCTGCAGCAAACTTAGAAAGTTGGGGAAAAAAGCAAAATAAAGTGAAGATTAAAATATAGAAAATATCATAAAATGGAACCAGAGTATCATGTAAAACAACTATATTTGTAACTCCTATTAAGAAGAAATGTTTGAAGTTCTTTTTTTTAAAGATTCAATAGACTGTGGTGCCTTCATTTATTATCAGACAACTACCCTCGTGGTCCGTAGAGGAACTGCAGGTCTGGATCCAGTCTGACACCTTGAAGGAATCATGGGAGATGCTCCAATGATCCCTTGGATGTGAAGAATGGAAAGATGAACTGCAAGTTCTTTAAATGGCTCTAATCCTGTGTTTTTCTAGATCAGATCAGATTTTCTAGCTAGCCTCAGCAACTTTCATGTCAGTCTACAAGGTTTCTTGTCCAAGCCATCTTGAGTTGAACTTTAGATGAAGTTTCAACATTCTGTGGTCTTTTGATTGGCAGCTGACAAAGCCAATCACTAGCTGTCATAACTTTCACTACAAAGTGTTGTATTGACTTCTGATCTGTGAATAAACACCTAACAGAACATAATCATTCATATCTTAAAGAAATGATCTTTTATTGTTGTTTATTTCACAAGCAGACCACTGTGACTGGCTGTAGGTCGGTCTGGAAGCATCTTCCCACTGCTGTTAGACTGTGCAACGCTGTAGTTTAGTTGTATCCTGGGCTCATTTAATTTATTTTTTCTATTTTTTCATGGCACTTTTCAGATGTGCAATAACCTCACAAACCTACAGACAGTTATTTTATCTTTTTTTTTAGTATATAGTACATTTTTGTATATGGTATTGGATTTGATTCTTTTCATTTTTATTATTGTTTTTGAGCTGCTATGGCCGGGGAATTTCTCCACTGTGGGATCAATAAAGTTTTGATCAGTCTGTCTATCTATCTATCTACCTACCTACCTACCTATCTATCACCACAAGCATCAGGCAAAGCGACAGCTGGTACCAGGGGAGTTATGATGCTTTTCATTTCAGTTCTGGCACAAGGATGACATCACGGACGGTTTGCCCACTTCTTCAATAGTCTCTAACTCAAATTCACAAATCTAGCCTGTTTTCTTCTTACGGTAGGACAGGTTAATGGATCTCCATAGATCCTCCTGAAAGGTCTGGAGTCCCCTGTCACTCTGGAGTTTTACCTACCAGGGACCATCGGAGTCTCTCACTTAGAAATAAAGCTATAAAACTGAAAATTATGTTTGGCCATAAAACTGGAGCCACTCTGACGGTACCTGAGATTACCCATCTGTCCTTGTGTGAATGATGACAGATATCGGCTGTAGAGAGATGAAACCAAGACAACTTCGGGTTTGTAGGTGGAGTCAGAGCTGGTGATGGATCACACTCAGAAGTCCAGGAGCAGCTTTTATTGTGGCTGCACATAAATTGTGGCCACAAGATCACCTGCTTCAGTGCTTCAAGGTCGGGTTTGTACAGTAGTAGTCATCAAAGCTGTAAAGTAGGTCCTGGTACTAAAATTCACCATCTGCTGGAATTTAAACTCTATTTGTCCTCTGTTGTTAAAAGGAGTTTAAACAGCATATTAATCAGGTTTGTAAGAGCGTTTTGTTGTTTTTTTTTCATCTTCATAACATCACAAAGATCAGGAGCATCCTCTCCTGGAGTGATGCTGAAAAACTAATTCACTTGTTTGTAACTTCTAGACTAGATTATTGTAATGGTTTACTAGCAGGATGTCCAAGTAACTCTCCAGCTGATCCAAAATGCAGCAGCATGAATGCTGACAAGAATCAGCAGGAGAGATCAGACTCTCCTGTGTTAGCTTCCCTCCGCTGACTCCCAGTAAAACTTACAATCCAATAAAGTCCTAAACAGCCAAACTCCTGGTGATCTACAAGACCTGATATCTCCTGATGTTCCTAATATAGGTCTCCGCTCTCAGAGTCCAGGTTTACTTGTCGTTCCTAGAAGATCCAGATGTAGATCTGGAGGATGGGTCTTCTGCTATCAGGAACCGTTACTATGGGAACCAACTTCCCGTTTGGGTTCAGGAGGCTGACACCACCTCCACCTTTAAAACCAAACTTAAAACATTTGTGTTTAGTAAAGTCTAT
>JAOWBL010066285.1:0-21169 GCA_028564865.1 Zenarchopterus dispar
TAATATGTTAGTTACAGTACACTATGGTGTAAAACCATTAGGACAGTTTTGATTCTTTGTGTGTGTGTATGTGTGTGTGTGTGTGTGTGTGTGTGTGTGTGTGTGTGTGTGTGTGTGTGTGTGTGTGTGCCGTCATTGAAACTTTTGTTAAAACACATAAGACTCACCTAAGACTTCAGTGCTGTGGTACATGTCAGTTTATTGAACATTTCTTAAGAGCAATTAGTCTAGGAGTTAAAGGCAGGGTGATCGTCTTCTCAGCATCAGCCACTGAACAGAAGCCTGTAAACCACAACTCAGTGAGTGAGAACATTATTTTCATAAAATTCATTTGAAGACAGCAAAAATTTATAGTAATAAATATGATTTTAAAGATCAGAAAAACAAAAAGAACCTCTGCAGGACACATTGGCCCATGTGTGCTCTCTTTAAATTGGGCCATCAGTAGCTGTACAACATGGCAGCTGCACAGCTTCAATATCCTCACTCAGGGAGAGAGCAGCCTGCACGTCTTTATTGGTGAGTTTGCTGTGGAAGTATTCTGTGATTGCTTTCCCACATTGCAAGCCCAGAGACGAAGTACATTAAGGTCTGTCACAAGCTGAAAATGAGCATTGAGGCTCGTCTGATGGGAGATGTAATTCTAGTTGCACTTGAGATCCTTGAGAGCAGGAGCAGGAATTGGATTAATGTGGCGACACTTGACAGAATGTGGTCTCTACAAGACTACTGACCTCTGCTTTTTCAACTTCACTTACACCTTTCTGCCTCTAGATCTCCAGTCTTTGGCATTTTTGTCTGATTGCATCATCGTTCTCTGCTGGTGGAAATAATAACTGAAGTCTGGTCCCTCTTGAACCCAGTGTTGGACCCAGAGGACCTTGAAGAACGGTGGCATGCAAAACTGCCATCACTGCTCACTATTTAAGTGCAGGTTTTTACTTGGATGAGGAGTAAAGTCTAACCTCTTGCTATAAGTGAGCCATCTGTAAAGACATCGGCTCTCTGAGTAATACCTAATAATATTTTGACAAATTGTGAGACACCAGAACCATGTGGGGTCTGCTTCACGTAAACCTCATTTCATCTGCAATCACTTTCACCATCTGGTGTCGCCCTGCAGGGGTTGGCTCCCTGCCACTGGAAATAGCTAAAAGGATTTCCCATGTCAATCAGTCCCGTGACTGTTGGGGATGTTCCCGGCCATGTTTTAGATTTGTGAAATGGAGAACATCCATTTGTGACTGCTGCAGTTTGACAGACAAGAAATGCTTTCTAGCAGTGTTTGGCTTGACAGTGGTGTGCTTGGAAGATTTTGGAGATCCAGAGTATTTTCATGCTAAACCTAACGGGCTTAGTTTGAAGTGTCAATGGGGCTTTTGTAGTTGTGTGGGAGGTAATCAGATAGTGAAGTGTATGGAATAATACTGACAGCATCTGTGCAAAGTCTTCTGCTGCTAAATGAGGCAGATTTATATTTTCTGAGGTTAGTCTGGCCAGTATTTGCTGACAAACGTCTGTGAATTGTGCTTCCTCAAAAATGTATTTCTTGATATTAAATTCCTCCTGGGTATGGATCTCATCAACTGGAAGTCATTTCCACAAAGGGATTTATTCAGCTTTTTTTACAGCTGACCTGCATTAAAGTTGAATTGCCTTAAGTTTTGTTGTGACATTTTGCTTGCCTCTTGCACACTTTTTTTTTTTCAGAAAAGCACTTAAATTATCCACAATCCTTGCAGATTTTATCTAATTTATTCAACCCCCAGTGCACCTATCTGCTTCTGCTTTGGTGAACTTGCAGAAGTTCTCAAAGCAGTACGGCTTTAGTTTTACATTTGATAAACTATTTTTTACAGCTATTTTTTGCCCTTACGAACAAAACAGTTAGAAGGACCTGAAAGATGACTTCAAAAGTGTTCAGGGGTCTTGTGGCAGGGGAAAAAAGAGAGGAGGAAGCTCACACTCGACACAAAAATCAAAGGCATGATGTTGTTTATCTCCTGCTTGGACCTGCTGGGACCAGCTTCTCTCTGACTCTCACTGGATATCATGTATTGCCACTCACTGGGCTTCTCAAACTCAGAGAACGCATCCACTTATGCTAGAGGGCACCTTGTGGGAGCAGGCAGTTTTCACGTTACTGCAGATAGCAGTGGGTGATCCACAGATAAAGGGCAGTTACTGGTGGCACAAGTTATCTTTAACCATAATAACTGAGTCAAGATAATGAATTTAAAAATAATTTTAAAGCTGGAGTTTACAGTACAAACTGTAAGTAGTGTTAATTTTTTCATCTATAATACAAAATCAAACTATTTTTTTTGTCAATTAGAAATACCAAGAGAAGGAAACATGGTACAGAGCTAGACTGAGTGCAGTACAAGGCTCTGTATTTCCTGTCTCATGTCATGACTAGTCATCCAGTGAGTCATCAGGATTATACTGTAGCAGGATTTGTATTTTTGTTCAGGATCTCTGAGTTGAGTATTGGGCTATATCTTTTCCCTGGCCCAGCCTGTGGCAACAGTGTTGTTTTATACACTGATGATGTCGATAATGTCAATAATGGATTGGTGATGAGTTTGTAAAGTCGTTAAATTCTCCTTCATCTGTCTTTCTGTATTGATCACCGCTGGTTGCCTGGCCTCATCTGTGGGAGCTTCATCATCGTACTTCTGTGTGTGTACAGGTACCCATTTTGTGTATTCAGTGCCCCAGTTACCCCAGGGACAGAGTGTGTGCGTCTGTCTTTATAAGACATACTTCATCTGTTGACCTTTTACTCCACACACATGTGAACACAGACTGTTTGACACCATGTTAATGCCACTGTCTTGTCTCTGTGTAGTTACTGTGCTGAGGCTGGCAGCAGCTGTAACACACAAAGCGCTCTAATGTTTAGCATTGTTTTCTAGTGTTAAGGTCCGATGGTGGATGGATGGGTGTGCAGGGTGACTTAGGACAGTGACTCAGAACGAATTTTCTTTTCTTTTCTTTTTTCTTTTTTCTTTTTGCCCCACAACAAATCCTTGATGTCACCTGTCTGCAGATGCAGATTTTAATCTCTCTTGGAATCTGCTTCACCTTCATCACGCTTCCATTCAATTTAGGTCCATTTAACATATGCTGATGTATTTCAGGAAGGTAACAAGATAGGATGGTACAAAATAGATGTTTCCTTTTCAGTTCAATCTATAATGGTATTTTTTAATTAATGTAAAAGGTTTTTCTTTGCTTTAAAATTGTATTGCTATTGTTTGCCAAGATGAAACTCTCATGATTTGTTGTATTTTCATTTCCTGTTTCATTTGTGTTTTTCATTTTTATACCACAACTTTCCTCTCATACTCCCCTGTATTATTTAATGTATAACCCTTTATGCCATCTCCCCTCTGCTTCACTGTTATCCTTTTATCCTTTCACCAGTTTTACTCCCACCATGTTCAAGCCAGCAGGTTAAATGATGCCCTTTGCAAACACAGACATGGGTGTGGAGAGCTGTTACCGAGACTTGCAGACAGATCATGCAGAGAAACTAGACAGAAAGTCTAACAAACACGTAAAAAGTAAACGAGGGAGGTCACGCTTGTAATAAAGAAACAGAGAAAAGGCCAGAGGTCACCACAGTCCTTGGGAAAGCCTCCTCTTGTTTCACAGCTTGGGGCATGCCAACAGAAAAGCATTTGCAGCAATATTTTCCAGGCAACCTTGCTTCAGCATCTGCAGTACCATTAGAGATATGTAATACATTAAAATAAAATTAGCACTTTAAATAAAAATGCCCTTCCAGCCAAACCTCCCACAGAGCTGTGCAGTGTGGGTGTTTCCAAATACTTTTTTCATCTAAATTTGAAAGGATAAAAAATGAGGAACAAGATAATCTTGTTTAAACTATTAAAAATAAAAATCTGTCATCTTCAACACAATAGCCTTTGGAAATTAACTTATTTCTTCATTGTTTATTCACAGTCAAAGAAACTTTTTCCCTGGATGCTTAAACTTAGATTCTGCAGTGATTCAAGGCTGAAGCTGAATCTCATCCTAAGTTTTTAAGATAAATGAAGTGTAACCTGTTGATGAGATGATCTATTTGGGGTAATTCTGACCTCAAGGACCAACATAATAATAAAGTATTTAACAAGGGTCAGACATGGGTCACCATGGGCCTAACAGCCTAGACAACTGAGAAACTGTAGGTGAAGGGGGTGAAGTGTGATCAGCTATCTCTTGCCCAATGATTTGGTTAGTCAACTTGAAGGCAAGAGTCACTCTCCAGGAGGACCTAGCTACTACAAGAGGTGGTTATTGAAGTAACCAGCAGTTTGTACTAACGCAGCTAAAGGCATCAGTAACTTTTGATTTCCGTATCAAGTCATTATGTGAAACAGGATCCTCCAGTGTTTAAACGTCTTCCGGCAGTTCTGAAGATATTCTGGTGGGGATTGGTTAAAGGAGCTGGTTGCCACATCTAAGTTTGATGGACTTACAGTGGGCGTGTTCCTCTTTGGTTCCCAGACAACATGGCAGCGTGTAGTGTGAAAAACCACTCTTCAGAAACCAGTGGGTCACATGACTAATGTTTCTCCCACAGTTTTTTACAGTCTATGGTGCTGACACTTCCAGCAGCCTCTTCCTGATTTTTAGGTAGTAATAAGGCAACAATGATGAGTAGCTTTAGCACAACTCATTAACCTGTTGGTGATTAAAAACACAAACAGGCTGATGAGGCTCTTTATTTCCCACAGGTTTTAGTCATATTGATGGGAGCTGGTTATGGCAGTCCTTATTTTTAGGTGGCTCTAGTAGCTTTTATTTTAGTGGCCACAGGCTGGGATTTGAACCTGCGCTGCCTGAACGAGGGCAAAAACCTCTGTATATGGTGCGTCCGACCATATACATATGTGTATATTTGTCTGACATCACAGTGAATTTATGAATAATTATGAGATATAGTCGTTATATTCCAGCTTTCACCTCCACACCGGTCTGTCATTGATGCTTGCAACAGGCATCAAGCATAAAATGTCTGAAGCAATTTTATTCTTGCAAATTGAATGTAAATTGATTTTTTTAAGGACTTTATCACCTGCTTTCTTAAACATATTAAGAACTTTAAAACAAAGTAAAGCATTACTGTTACAATACTTTCCGTTGTGTGTCATCTAATTAATTGCTAACAGAATTTCAGCAACATCATTACTGTTACTACAATGAGAAATAACTCATTGCAGAATTACTTTTATTGATTTTTGTATAAAGTTTTCAAAATGGTTTTTGGTACACTTGGTTTGGTCAGGAAGAAAGATGTGAGGAAGGTGTGGATTTACAACATGATCACAGCTGCTGCTTCTGGTCATTTGTTAAACTTTGTAAAGGCATTGAAAATTTTGAAGTCTGCTGGTTGAAACCATGAGGAGGAAGATGCTGCAATGAGGAGGAGGAGGAAGCAGTAACACTCCCTGACAACACAGGTAGGCCTTCAAAACAATCACTATTTTTTCTCCAACCTCATCACAAAACTTTATTCATTTAGTACTAGTATTATGTAATGTAAGAGTCATTTTCATATTTTTTTTCCAAATTTCCTGAATTTTGCTGGCTATGGTAATTTTGTGTGAGTAAGGCTTTAGCTGGACTTTCACAGATACTCATGCAGGTATTATACTGTTGAGGAGCAGGTACACAATTACCAGTTTTAAGTTAAGTATTGACAGGTAAAAACTGGTAAGAACCACATTATTATTTTCTAATACATAAAACCTTCGATTTAATAAGAAGCTCTTGGGTATTTAGAAATCCAAGCACCATTTATGCACCTCAAGCCAAGATGTGTAGAAAACTGTGAGTTTATATCTTTCATTCCTCCGGGTCTTCTTTCAACGACTGTCTCATCTCAAAGCTTTCTTCCATATTTGGATCTTCCAGAAAGCCCAGATTGTCCCAGAGGTGGCCCCAGGCACTGTGGCGACAACTGGGCAACTTTCCCAGCTAGCAAACCCTCCTTGTGGTACCCAAGAGGCTGAACACTGTACACATGAGGACACTTAAAAGAAAATGTTTGATAACAGAAGCTCACCCTGACATCTCAGGCTGACATTCCTGTCACAGTGATCTGATATGTTTAAATCTCTGAGTATGCAAGCCATTAAGTACATAAGAATAATTATTAAAAGGAATATACTGATACAGGTATTATGAGTTTGTTTTATATTTTTTCTGCATGGTATAATAAACTCATTGTATACCATTATCACTTTTCTAACTAAGCTGTGGTAACTTCTGGTCTGAGCAAGACTTCCTCTTCAGCCCAGTCTAGTTATCCCAAAAGGGTATAACACATCTCTCTTGATTCTCAAACAGCCAGTGGACCTGGCAACAAACAAAACAAACTACCTGAAATTACTAAGCTTATCCATCCAAAATAAATAAACAAAAAGACAAAGAAAAAGAAAGCTAGAATCACAATAAATGTCAGCCCCAACTCCACAATTTTACATCATTGCAAAGAGACAAATCTGAATGAGTTTCTTTGCTCATCCTTATTCATCTATTTGGGTCAACTCCATGTAGCCAATCCTCATTAAGCACTGGAACACTTCACCAGTCCTGGTCCAGCACCTGCACACTCAAGTTTGGATGAGTAATCGACACATGTACCACACTAGGTGCAACACTTCCTTTAAACCTATTCAGGTTGGATCTCGGCTTTTTGAAGAATATTAAAGGTAAATGAAAATCAAACCTTTATCTTGATGAAAAGAGGTGATCATGATCAAACTCCTACAGTTGCTTTTTAAAAGAACTTTTCCTGGTAGACCATCTTTCTGTTAAAGACCATAGTCAAACCTAAAGAAAAAACATATTTCTTTCACTTTTAAATAATGTTATGTCTGGTTAAAGGCTTGATTCTCAGCTGTAATCAAGATTCAGTTGTTCTGCCAGTATGAAAAATAGAAGCACAAACTTCAACTTACAAAGCGGTCGATCTTGCAGTGAGAGGCAGCTTTTCAAGTCAACATGATACCCGGGCTGAATTACTCACAAATGTGCAACAAACAGTTATCTATAGCTCTGGTTTGACAAAAATTGTATTGATTTTTGTGGAAAGCTTCAGGCACAGCTCAGGGAAAACATTTCTGTCTTTGACTTTGAACTTTGTCTTTTCTAATAACAGGCCTTTTTGGAAATGTTTCATAGCCCTGAAAAGTCATCAGTGACACTGACATGACCTTGAAAATGTCACAGCATTTTATTTCAGAACAGAATGATAATTTGCTTTACTTGCTTTAACCTTACTCAGCTCTTATTTTCTCACATATGATCAGTGCAGGATTACAGAAACATTGTCAAGGTGCTGTGTCTCTTGCTTTTTCCTACTTCCATCTGGTGGCTTTTTAGGATGTATCAAAACTTTAAAATGGAGCACTGAAATACCTTTAAAAAACAAAAAACACCTAAATTTAAGGCTAAAATTGTTAGCCCCCCAAAAAACTGTAAAAACTTTCTCTAAAATACTCAAGTTATACTTAGTACAACTTCCACAATGTTAAAGTCTCAGTTGATTCTTTTCATCTTTCCAAAGATCTGAAACATGTGGATGAGTTTTTGGAAGTTTGGAAACCAAACCTTAGCTTTTTGGACACATGGATTCTGGTTTATGTTTAGTGATGGATGGGAGATGTGTTTTCTTCTTCTTTCAGAACCACATAACACTGGAAGCTTATGGTTTTATTTCATAAAAGGTGGCTGTTAATGTTGACCTTGACCATATTTTAAGCTTTAAAGGAAACGGGCTCAAAGTCCTGACCATAACATTTTGTTGTGTGAGATACCGATCATACAGGCAATGAGGGAGAGTTTTAAACCTACCTGAGAATCTACACATTATTGCCATTATACCGTTTGGTCAGCATAGTCAGAATATTTTATGTGTAAACAGACTGCTAAAGTGCTGATGATGGTTTAGATTCAGGCAGATAAACTTGGATGGGAGGACAATGTTGGCTGCAAAGAAACTCACAAGACAGTTTTTAAACAAAATCTGTCTACAGACGTTAACCCGAACAGCAACATATATGGAAAGACACGGAGGAACAATATGCGGGGTTGGAAACATTGACAGTAACATCTTTGGAAAGACTGATGACTAATCACATAGATAAAGAAAGAACAGGCAATTCTGAAGAATGGAAATGTGAACGTGCACGCACAAAGACACACATGACTCATTTAATAACCTTATACATGCCGGGGAGGTGAACCAGTTGACCTGCAGTTCCGAGTATGATGGATATTTCTGCAGATCTGTTTGAGTTTATTCTGCCGCCTACATTTGTCCTTTCACTAAACTTAACAATCAAAATGACTGCTTCCTCATGGGACTTTTTAAAATCACCTGTTTCTGACACATGACTGTAGTTTTCAACTCTAATCCACAAAAAAAAAAAAAAAAAATCAAAAAACAAAAACGTAGGACTATCTTTGGTAAACAAATAGAAAGTATGATTTATGATAAAACAGAAGAATTTTTTTCTACATAGGCTCTTATATATATATATATATATATATATATATATATATATATATATATATACACGTGTGTGTGTGTGTGTGTGTGTATATATATATATATATATATAATTGTGTGTGTGTGTGTTTCATCTGTTTTGCAATGTCAGGCCACTAAAAGTTCGCGATCACTGCATTTTTATCACATTACAAATATAGTGACTAACGCTGAGAGTAGCACACAATCTTCAGATTTTAATTGAATGTTTGAACATTTTTTTCTTTGCTCTTTTATATTTGTTATGATATTTAACATTTGGACTCTCACCAAAGACTGCAGCCTTGCCGTTCTCATTTACAATCCTTCTTTATTAGATTATTTCACCTCCTTGTTCTTTTTTAATTGATTCCCACAAAGAAATATCTTGTTTGTTCTTTTAATTGGGTAGTTTGAAATACAACTGAGCTGAATAACTCCAACAACAAATGCAAAGATTACTTTTAACCTTGAAATTTCAATCAAGAAAACACAAAAGAGAAATAAAGTAAGATGATTATCTAATAATAAATAACTTCAGTTTGACTGCAAGGATGTAGTGAATGTGATGTTTCTAGAAATAGTTGCTGCAGATGAGATCACTGTTGTCTTTAAAACAGAACTGATACTGAAAGCACTTCCATCATAATGTATGATGTTTTTGTTTTGATGCTGACACACAGAACATTAAAACTCTATTAGAAAAGTCTGACACACAATGTCATAGTTATTCATTATTATCTGGCTATAGGCTACATCTAAATGACTCTCAGAGGGGTTGCATAATGGCATCAAAAGTTTGCATCAGAGTGGTCGTGCACTTGCTTTCTTCTGGGAAGATTAGAAACCATCTTGAATGTTTTCTATTTGTGAATAATCTGTCATACTGTAGAATATTGACCTCAGTTTTTTTTTTTTTTTTTTTGGATGTTGTTTTATAAGCCCTTTCAGATTGACACTGATCATCTTTGACCACCGCTTATGCCTTTCCTTCTTGGCACACCTGATGATTGGCAATATCTGGCTGCAATAATATCAGAGTAGAAGGGTTTTTTTTTTTTTCTTACAGACACCAAAAAAAAAAAAAAAAAAATCAGGATTAAAAGAGATGGTAATGCACAACCACCAACCATCTCACTTTTGCATCGAGACTCAAGCAGAACTAATATTTGTTGCAGTTCCTCAACTGGCCGCTAGAGGCTGGCACCAAAAGCGAGTCAATATCCATCGACTCATGTTAAAATATCTGACTTTCGAGCAGAATAAAAACACATTTACAACCAGGGTAAAAAAATAATTTTTTTTAAAAATATTTTAATCTCAGTTGTTTGATTTCACATTCATGACAACTCTGAGGTGGGTGAATTTTTTTGTACCAATCCAGGAGAGTTTATATAAAGTATTTATTTTGAATATGATTGACAGTCGGCTCAGCCAATGGCTAGCTGTTATCACTTCTTCATGTGTAATTGTCATGCTACCGGCCTTAAGGAAGCAACCAGCCATTTGTATCAGCCCAGCTTTGGCTACACATGGTGATTGGTTTTGATTTCACTCTCAAGTCAATGTCTTAAACAGTTTATCCCGGTGTCAATATGCAGATATTTTGGTGGGGTTCAGCTGAAAGAGCTGGTAGCAAAGCTAACTTTGATTGACATAAGGTGGGCGTATTTCCTTCAGCCTCTGAAGCAACATGGCTGCACCCTGTAAAAAGAAAATCAGGCTTCCAAACCACTGTTCAGAATCCAATGGGTCACATGACCAAATACTTCGTCCATTGTTTTGTACAGTCAATGATGTTACCACTTTTGCCTCACAGCAACAGCAGCTACATTTAAATCTTTCTGCATGCAGTTCTTAAACTCTTTTTGTGCTCGCGATTGATTCATTTGGGTATTTTTCCTCTAACAGAAGCCATGCATGTTAGGTTTGTAACTCTATAGGGATGGCTTACTCTGTCAGTACGTGTACACTTACAGTTTAGTTGAGCAATGGCTGTAGTTTTGACCATTTACTTCAACTCCTTTTTTTAAAATGCAATTTATGTGACATGAAGGGAAGCGATTCAATGATCAAAGTATGACTCAGTCCACCCCTGGACATGGCAATAGTGCAACAGTCAAACTAATGCAACAGCAGACTGGTGGCGGGTGGGATATTTGCCATGAAAAAGAATATAAAACATTATTTGAAAAAAAAAATACAGGACTGTCCTCCCAAGAAAGAGAGGAAAATATTTCTGTCAACAAGTACTTATAAAATATATGTTCATTGGATTGAGTCCTCTGAACAGTCATAACTTTCATCGAAGCAACAGAGGAAGGCAAGTGAGAGAAGGAGGGGAACAAAATCTGTTTGGGGAACCAACTTGGCTTTAATGACTCTCTAACAATATCTGTTGCATTCAAAACCAGCATCTTTTGTAACAACAGAGCTCTCTGCACATCTTCCAGCAAGAGGCAGTTGGATCAGGGGCTTTTCAGATGAGGGTCAACAAAGGAAACTGGAGATAACTCATTGGTTTACAGCTTTTATCTACACTGCAGCTTTCAGTTTTTCACTATGTTCTTTATCTGACAGTCGTGCTGCACAACTAAAGGCTGCAAAACTAGTCAATGAGTTCCATCCTTCCTTCATTTTCAAGATATGTTGTATCCTGAAAATGATACAAAATCAAACTTAAGCCCTTCAGTTGTTGGATTAAAAACATATGTGTCCCTTTAGGGACAGAAAAGTGCTTTGAAATAAGCATTTGTAATTTAAAAAATGGCACATAAAATTGTAAAACATCAATTAGATCTAAAATGTTGGAGCTGCTATCATTCCTCATGTGACAGAAATGCTGTGGCCACAGACAGTGTCTTCAGGGACAAACACAAAACAGGAGTCATAGAAACAAGTATATGTGATGTGAGATGAAAGGACACACGTAGAGCAGAGGTGACTACAGTGTCCATGTGTGAACAGAACAAATAAAGGTAAGGCAATTAAAAAGAAAATAGAAACCGAACAGCATTGATCTATTTTTTTCATAAGGCAGAACTGCTGGAGGCTACAGGCTCTTTTCTAGTTCTCATCTTTCTAATCTTTCCTATATTTTCCCCCGAAAGGGAAAGCTTCAGCACATGCCTCTCATCTCCCTCCTCTTCTGCTTCACAGTTTTGACCTGATATAGCCACAGCGCTCCTACATGCTAGAAATATATGTACAGCATTTCCTGTTTAACCCACCCACCCATGCCTTTCTATAACTCCTTTCATTCTTAACTGATATTTTCCCCAAGAACTGAAAAGAATGAGATTTACTCATTCAGAGGTGGGCAGAAATGGATTCGAATAGTTTTTTTGGTGGTAAGACCCTGAATAATTCTGCTCCACCACCACTGGCAATTTTTTTTTTTTTTTTTTTTTACCCTTTGTGGTGCCAGAATACAATTTCAAAACAGAACAGGTCCCCTCATGCACACAATATAGGAGCTGCGGTTTGTAAATGAACTGTGCAGAAGAGTCAGCACAGCATAACACCTGGCAGAGTACGAGGAGCCTTTTTGTGTATTTTCATGTTCGGACAGTTTAGAGAGCAAAACCTGTTAGAAAAGTCTCACAGCAGTACTTTTTCTTTCCATGATGTAACCCACAAACCCACACTGATGCCAGCATTCACATCCCTGTAGATAACTTACATTTGTGTGCTGAGCCGAGCAGATCTGCCTCCAGTTCCCAGATCAATAACTTTCTGAACCGTACACATCTTTGTTTTAATCTATTACTGACACCACTGACTGACATCAAACACCTTAAACTAATCTCTATTGATAACATGACACTGAAAGGCAGACTGAGAAGAAATCCTGGATGCGAGGAACGTAAAGCCTGAAAATAAAATAAACAGGTTACTGTTACAAATACGAGGCCGGTGGAGTACATCAAGGGTAGATGAGGAAGAGGGGAAAGGAGGAAACTGGAGAACAAGAACGATCAGAAAATGTGAACTAAAGCAAAATAAAAGATGTGAAAATAAATGAAAAATATTTTACTTGAGCATTGAGAATGGAGTGTTGGATCTGATGACTACAGCTTTTGTTTTTTTTTCTGAGAGGATGCCGAATGTTCAGATTTGGCCTTAAAATGTAAAGTATTCTCCCATCTGTAGCTGCCAGCCCTCTGGTTTCAGATGAAGTTTACATCAGAACTAATGATGTGCTGTTTCTGAGCAAACCGATCTTGATGATCAAATCTTTCAGTTACCGCACAGCTACAGGTCAATCTCAGTCCTTGTTTTTGGTGCATAGTCATGAAGAACTGCCTTTCCAACTGCTCTGGATCACAGGTTTGTCTATTTACTTTGCAAAATATCGCTCTCATCAATTCAGCCCACTACCCTGACAATTTGTTTGCGTATGTAAAAGACTTAGCTTCTCTGGATTTATGCCAAATGAATGGCAAACACAGGCTGTTTCTTTTGTTTGTTTATTCTGAACCCTGGAAATCAAAGTCAAATCCAGAGGAAACAGTTTGATTCTTTTAATACCTCTAACTCAAGAATTAGCCCCGGGCCTCATCAACACTTTAAAAGACGCGATTTCGATGATGGATGCACAAATTGATAGAAAACTTTATATTATATCCCTGAAACACAACAACTCTCCTGAATCAGATTAAACTGAGGAATAAAGAATAATGTGAGGAGCATACACCCTCACCACTGATTCTTCCTTTAAAAACATTTGTCTGTGTGGAGAAAAAGGTGCATCTATGGTTTTTATTTCAACATACTGTTTTATGTATCTTATCCAAGAAGTCTCCTACAATGTCGTAGTTATGATCATGTGAAAAAAGCACACTTTTTTTTGAAAACACACACACACACATACACACACACACACATACACATATATATATATAAAATCAGGTCTGATAGTATGCTAAATGCAACGTCAGATGAAAAATGACACTATTCGTATTTATTTTTGAAGTTGACACAGAAGTAAAGTGCTGCAAATTTGTATGAAATTTCAGTTATTAATGAATGAATGAATAAATAAATTAATTAATTAATATTTAATTAATTTATAAGCAGTGAATGAATCAAATTAACAAGTAGAGCAGCTCTGCCAGTGAAATAAACAAAAATAGAATCATTATAAATATACTTGAACTTTGTTTGGGAAACATTTGTTTTTAATTTTCACATCTTATTTTCAATGTGATGTGAGACTAAGTCAGTCAGCGTCATCCACCACAGACACACACACGCACGCTGTTTTGACTTTAGACATGATCCGTGTTCCTCATTAGTGCACATGTCCATCTCTATTCAGCAGAACAGACTGTTATTAGCCAAAGTGTCATGCTGGCCCCCGTCGTCTCTGTGACTCAGGACCAATTAAACTGTCACTTCAGGAAAAGGTTTTATCTCCCTCTTTCACTCTGTCTGTGTGTGTGTGACTCTGTATATTGCAGTAAAGTTCTAACTGTAATTTTCATGTGACCAAAAAAAAAAAAAAACAACATCCAACCAAAGGAAGGTTAATCTAACTTAATATAAACTGAAAATATTCACCTGAGCTCCAAAAGCATGTCCAGCACCACCTTCTGCAATATAATGCTGAAATAATTGCTTTTAACTGTCAACTGAGGACAAAAACAAAAAGTCAGTACATCGAAAGACAACATATCATTGGTACTTATTCACATATAGAGCTCAAGGAAAATAGTTGAGCATTAATGCAAAGGATAATGCCAATTAGCAACTTGCATTGTTTGGGGAAAAAGGCTAAAATCTTAAAAATCCCAAGCTAAATAAATAAATACAGTTAATACACAGAGATGTAATCAATGTGGCCATCCAAATGATTTGAAAGCAAAGAAGAATAAACTAAATTGAAATACAAAAGATGTGTAAATCCATAACCAAACAATGTGCACAAAGAAATTCCAGCATTTCTCAAAACTGTAAGGTTGTAAATGCACGTGTTTAACAAACTCAAAATGACAAATTTAGAGGGGTGTCAAAAGTTGTTGTTGTGCATAGATGTATGTTGATTCTCGTGTGCTGAGAACATGCTAATGTAAAATAGTGTGAAAATGTGACTGATGTGTTTTGGTCTAAAACAACAGACCCAGCGGACAAAAGAAATGGCATCCTGAATAAAACATCATCTATTAGAAAGATGCTCGCTGCGCTTTTGACTGTAGGAGTACAACAACATCAGGAGGGCAGCAACATGGCTATTGTTCACAGTTTACAGTAGGTTTCCCCCAGCTCACATACCAAAGCTTTTGTGCCTTTGTTTTGCGATTTCAACACTTCATTTGAACACACAGAAAAGTCTCTAAGCATATCAAAAATGTTTAAACCAAAAATGTCCATGCAGGAAGAAGATCCTGTGTTATGGAACATATCAGGTGTTCTGGTGGTATGTCTGAGTACTTTAATTTGTTGAGGAGGCATGGTGATGGCTGAAGAGGAAGGTTTTAATGAGGTGACCGTTGGCAGTTAGTTCATGCTGGTATCTCAAGCAGTGTTTTTGATTGCCTTCGCTTCTCTGCATAGTTTATTCCATTTACGCCATCTCACGCTGCAAAATCAGCCCCTGCACAAATAAGCATAATATCCCATAAAACTGGTCAAAATTGTCTTATTTTAAGCAAAAATTCATGTTTGTCCATGGGGTAAGAAATTTGTTTTTATCTAGCAAAATAGTCTAAAATAGTCTCCTCCTGAAACAACTTTTTCCCTTACCTAGAAATGACTTTTTGCAGTACAAAAGATGAACAAGAGTTAAGTTTATCACACCCAATATTGTTATTTAAGTCTGATAAAAGGTGGTTGATCAGAACCTAGATGCCAAACTCGTGTTTTTTTTTCATTAATATAGCATTTAAAATATTAACTACATGAGTTTTGTGACTGAGATGCACTTAAGTCATCAAACGTGCAATAACAAAACGGATTTTGAGTCCGTGTCCATCTGTGGGAAGTGGTGCAAGTGGGAACCACTTCATGAGACAAATCATGTTTGTTGATCACAGATGTTTTAACTATTGTCGATAGTTCAGTTTTATGAAAGTGATGATCACTGATGAGACAGAAAGGAGCGCTTTTGAAAACATATGGCCCGGTGATTAAATGTTTAAATTGAATCAACTTAATTAATTGGAAATTATTTCTGATTGAGTCTTTTTGTTTCTAAGTAAATGAAGAGAAAAACAGGGAAGGAATTATCATATAGGTTTTTAATCATATTCATTAGTTGTAACCTGCAAATGCAGTGAATGTAAATAGCTTTCTTTCCCAGAGATCTTTCCATTCAGATAAGAGTTATATTAAGCCAGTGTGTGCTATTGGATAATGGAAACGATTCGGTCACTGAGTCTCTTCAGTCCTGAAGTAAGAGTGTAATCAGTCATCTCATTTCAATCTTTCAGAAGCATAAAGACACTTATTTCCATTCTTCTGCTGAATTTTTGTGGCTTCACTGCTTTCACTCACTGCTTTCCAAACTGCTTATTCCTTTTCCTCTAGCATACTGACTTTTCATTCTTTTATCCCCTTCTCTCTTTACCTTTATGCCTAAATTTACTGTTCTCTGATGGCGTTCTTCCTGTTGCATTTTGCAGTGCTCAGCAAGTGTGTATATGTGTGCATTCATTCACAAATCCTGTGCTTCTCCCGTATGTGACTCTGTTACTGATTAGCCTCACCTGACAGCAGCTGCACATTAATCCGCTCCAAGAATTACAGTACCTGCGTGCTGTTTTTTTCTTTCACATTTCTCTGTCAAACATACTTAAATATTAATAGTAGCTCATATTCCCCCCTTTGTTTTCATGTTTCACGTCCCTTCATCATATTTACAGCCGAGCTGAATCAGCTTTTTCAGTGCCACCCCAGTCTCTCCATTCGATTTCTGGCCAGCGTTTCTGTCATCGTCATACATTACTTTAAAACCTTTTTTTCTCCCTTTTCTACGGCAAAAGTGATCAGTCATCCAGCAAAGCTACTTTTGACGAACATAATGTTTTGACCAGTCTTCCTCTCATCCCACTCACAGCCATAAGAGCATCTGTTTTCTTTCCACAGTGGGGTTAATTCTCTGAAACAGGAGCTACATTATTTATTTCAGAGGTGGAGGTGAGTCAAGGACATGGAGACTGCTCAGAGCTCAGTGCAGATCTTCCCCGTTTAAAATCCTCTCAGCGCAAAGGTGTTTAATTCACTGTGTAGTGTTTTTTCCTCCTCACCACCTTTGATGTAACGATGTATTAACTGATCAGTTTTTGAACCATATATCAGATTGGTCATATAAAACACGTTGTGTCTGTGACCAGTCTGTCAAATTGTGTACGTATTTGCATTTAATTCTTTTCATTTGGTACCACATCTGTTATCACAGAGATGAAATGTAAGGTGTTCTTATGACCTATTTTCAGATGCTAAGAAGCTGAACCAATAAACACATTATGGCAGAAGATGCAGCTATGTTTTCTATTAAACATTTTCACAAAGATAGTTATGTAACATATTTTTCAAGCTGCAAACTGCAGACATATCACAAAAATGTTGACCTCTGTCAAAATAGCAATATTATGCTTTTCCTTGTTTTGTGACATATGTACACTGTTGTTATGGTGAAATATAGGGCACCAAGACTGAATATGTTTTCTTCCTTTGTTTCCCCGTATGTCTCCACAGGACAGCGATTTTGGTTGTGAGAGACCACAACTCAGTTGATTTTTTTTTTCAGGTCAGCAACACAGCAAAGGCACTTCACAAGGAACTGTTTCATGAACAAGAACCAGTACATCTTTACTAAAGGTGAAAGTCCCTGCTGTTCTTTTACTATAAGCTGCTGATAGTGCACCACAACACAAGCAAACTGTGTTGTTTGCAACCAGCTTGTGTGTGTGTGTGTGTGTGAGACCACAGGGACCATCGTTGACAAGTCTCACACTTTTATTCTCTTTCTCATACGAGCAAGAGAAAAAAAATCTTTCAGTACATCACTCAGACACAGAAGCTTGCAACAGCTATGGAGTCGGTGGTGGAACGTTGCATTAGAAAGACAAATTTCTCAGTTTCACATTAGTCCCTTAATAAAAACTGATAATACAGGAGCCTGCAGAATGAGACATGGAGAGAGGCAAGGAGGATATATTTGTAAAATGAAGTAGTTTATTTTAGACTATATATAATTTTAGACATAATCCATGACAAAGAAATGGGAACATGTAAAAAAAAAACCCAGCTTATTGTCAACATGAAAGCAACCTTCCACAAATCCACAACCATTTTCTCTGAGGAGCTTGTGTCTTAAGTGGCAACTGGACCACTTGAGTCTGAATAGCTGAGTCAGGGGAAACAGCTCCTCTGCTGTGTTGTATTTAATCTCATTTCATGCGTGCGATTTAACTAAAATGTGCAAGCAAAATAATCCCTGTATATTATCATCCTTATACACTGACTCCTCTGTTTCCTTATTCTCTGTTTTGTTGATAGCAGGAAGTCAAAGCTATTTCTTAATCAGTTGGCGATGCCAACAAGCTGGTAGCTTTTATGTACTTGCAATAAAAGATTAAGTATAAAGAACCAACAGCTGAATTTAAAAAAAATACAAAAGTTAAGGGAAAAAGTAGCCTCTGCTTTCAAACGCATCACTGTAAATTACTAAAAGCAATCTTAACCCATGCATAATCCTGATCCTAACCCTTAAAGGTGGTTTATTCTGAGGTCCTAATTACCAATTACCATTCGTACTAATGTACAAAATTCAACAAGCCTTTTCTTTTTATTGTTTTTATCATGTGTCTCCTTTTTAAATCAAGTCAAACATGCTTTAAGTCTGTCTGAATGTGGGGACAACTTTAATATTTCCTGTTCAAAAAAGAAAAAACATTCCTAAAACTCACATACCGATACAAACAAGCCTTCATGCACTGAAAAATAAAAATACCGCCTGACTGCCATGTTGTTTCTTTTTTGCTTTTATTGTATCCTTCCTTCTGTTCTTCTTAGCATAAATAAACGGAAAAAAAACCTGTGTGTGTGTGTATGTGTCACAGTGTGGTGTACGGTAGCCAGTTCCTTGTTCTGACGCTTATGTTTATTTTTAGACATTTGGCTGCTCCAAGTTGCAAGAACCTGGAGGGAGTCAGCACACAGTTACTCAAGCACGAAACAAGTGCACACAGACCGCCATCAAAGCATGTATATACATACACACGTGCACGTATGATCCGTGCTGTCAGTCACATTGCTCTGTTGTTGAAACAGCGCTTACTCGCTCAACCCCAGTTCTCATAACCCAAGGCCACTTCTGACAAACGCACACACTCACACACACACACACACACTCTTGCTTCCAACTTTTTTGCTTCCAACAATACATTTTACAAAATTATTTGTTCCTTTTTTTCTCACAGCTCACTTGCTGCATTTTAATTTCATTGCTCGTATAGTGTGTATGTGTATATATATATATGTGTGTGTATATATATATATATATATATATATATATATATATATATATATATATATACACCCTCAAAGGGCTTTTTGACTTCTGAAATACTACTACTAATAAAGGAAAAGAAAAGATTTGGTTCCCTGTGGAGGCCATGGGGAAGCAAAATATTGATGCACAAATCAGAGCCTGATTGTGGTGTATTATTTTGATATAAACTGGATCCTCTGCTATTCTTATGTTGACCTACCAGCTTAACTGCTTTGTGTAAAATGACATGAATCACTTGCAAAATTAATTGTGGCATGTATCTCTACCCCACCGGGTGTGGATGTGCCACGGTCTGGCTGCACCATGGCAGCCTTTTTTAAATTGTAGAGAGAGTGGGTAAATGAGAATGGTACTCTGGGACTTCTGGGACACTGTGGAGGCAATGCAGGAAAGACCATCTCCTCGTCTCCTTTAGATATACGTGCCCTGTCTATTCTGGTGCTTGGCTGCAACTAAGGTGCTTCTCAGCTATGTGAATTTACACACAGAAGATCAAGCTGGCATGCAGGCAGACAAAGGAGAATCTGATCAATGTTTAAAATAAAACACCATGGCGAAGGCAAAGAAAACCTATTTCATTAGCAAATTTACAAAGGCATTAATTATAAGCAGGGTCTAACTCGTATATTGACATTAGGTAAGGGTAAACAATTCTCCAGGTAAACAATTCAACGTGAGGAATTGAGTCAAACATACAGCGTTTTACTTCTGATTCCAGTCTCCCAGTGGGAGGAATGGTTCTGCAGAGGACAGAGCAAAACTGGGACGATGCTTCAGTTCCCTAAAAGCACTGCATGGAAGAGGTGAACAAATAAAGGTGGGCCAAGTACCGGCAATGCATTTATGGCAGGCTGGAATACACACTGCAAGCCTCTCTAAGTGGTGTGTCGAGGCTTTGCTGGCTGGTGCCGCTGTTTGGATCACTGGGACTGCAAAGGAAAAAAAAAAATCTAAATTAGTTCACCGTGAAGGCAGAGTAAATGGCCTCCAGAGGATTAAAGTTGAGGAGGAGTGAGCTGTGGGCCAGTGCTGCTGGGATACAAGTCATGGTCTGATCAACCCCGGCTGGGTCATCAGCTGTAAAACTTGAAACACCATACGATCCCAGGTACATCACTGCAGATGTGTCCCAATGGACTGAAGGACATATCTTCGAAAAATATATGTATTTTATGTGCATTTTGATTTTGTATGTGCACTTTACATAACATTTCATTTTTATCAACTTTTTACTTCAAGCTATATTAAATGATCTTTTAGCAGCTGAATACTCTGTTAGTTAAAAGGTTGGTTTGGACATGTAAGGAGAAAAAGGAGAATTTCTCTTCATCTTAATTTGCAGTCAGTGTTCCAGTTTGTCTTTTAAAGTCTTGTGTTTAGGGGAAAGGTCAAGTTCCTCTACACTAAGCAGGTATCCATAGAAACTGGACAGCCTCTCAGTTCATCTTCAATGCTGGGGTCCACCACCAGGGCAGGAAGCAGGGTGCTCCAATGGAGAACGTGCACGGCATCAGAGTTTGTGTCCTGTCACCGAGCTGCAATTAACAGCTGCCATTTGATTAAAGGGGTGCCATCATGCTCAGTTCCTGGACTAAGGTGTTATCTTGGGTTTCCGCAAGAAAACACCGTAGAGTAGTGCTTTAAATTTGCTGGTGTTTTAACATAATGAATTGCTATAAATCCTGATAATCATAAATCACAGGTTGTAGTGCATTCCCTGCATGTAAATGAACAGTTAATGTGGTTTGCTGGTTAACAAATGAAGGCAGATACCTGGAATTTATCAGGGCGGGTATTATATGTCAAGAAGAATATCAGAACACAAACTAACTTTCTACAACAATTACATATTGCAATCAAGTGGTACCAAGTAGCATTAATACCTGCACTTCAATTTTATTAGAGATGATACAGAATTGGAAATGTAAATTCCTTGAATTACTCAGTACAATAGAATTTGTGGCATAAAAGAAACACATAGTTTTCGATGTGTTTCTTTTCTTTTTGGGTGTGTATGTGCTGGTGTGAGTGAGTGTGTGTGAGTGTGTGTGTGTGTGTGTGTGTGTGTGTGTGTGTGTGTGTGTGTGTGTGTGTGTGTGTGTGTG
>JAOWBL010066315.1:0-18636 GCA_028564865.1 Zenarchopterus dispar
TGTGTGTGTGTGTGTGTGTGTGTGTGTGTGTGTGTGTGTGTGTGTGTGTGTGTGTGTGTGTGTGTGTGTTAAACAGCTGTGTCAGACCAGGTGCATTTCGTTCACCTCTCCGGTGCCAGGCACAAATTATTCCACAGCTCCTCATGGATAAGTCTTGGATTCTCGCTGCCAGATGAATGCTGTTATGACTGGATGGATATTAAACTGGTCCTGGAGTGGCCTCTCACTCTGGTGGGGGATTCCTGGTATTACTATTCTGAGTTTGTGGTTTTATTTCACACAGAGACTTAACATTTTTGGTGAAACAATGCAAGAATGCAAATGTTAATGATATAAAAAGTCACATCACACTATGTGTTTTCTTGACAACGACTGGAACAATGTTGTGGGCATATTGTGAAAACACAAAACAAAAGTAATTACGCAGAAGACAGGAACCATCCCAGCGCCGCAGCTGTGAGCCCAATTCGATCATTTGTTTGGAAGAATGACATGGTTAATGAGAACCACTTGCTGCTGGAGTCCATAAATTCTGGGGGGGGGTTGGAGGTTATGGGGCTCGGAGCTCCGATCAGCTCTCTGAAGTGTTCGAAAAACACTCATTGCATGTCACACCGAGAGATGCAGAATTTCCTGCCATTCCCAGATGTTCCAGCACAGATGTTCTCAGAGCCGTCTTTCAAAGGAAAAGTTATTTGCTTGAGAAAACTGCACTCGTGTGTGCTGGTCCTCACATTTGCATGCAAAGTTTAGTGTTTGCAAGTTACTGAGGGTTATAGTCTTGGAGAAATGCACCAAAGACTGTGCAGGTGGTGAAGCCATTAGCCTTTTTTTTTTTAACATAAGTTTTTTAATACTTCAGTACTTTTTACACAGTTCTGATGCCAGTTGTGAAAATCACATTATACTTTTAGGTTACATGTCTTCCAGAAGCTGCTTTTTATAGTTTACCCATTCATGGACACGGGCAAAATGTCACTGAATACTGAGGTCAAGCAAAGTTGATGAAAACATGATAAAGTGCTTGATTGACAATGAGGACAGACGGAGGGAACAAGCTCCTATCTTTCATCACAGGAATCCCACAGCTGCCATACATGGGAGAGCAATTGTCAGCCCTTTTCTTTTGGCAGGCAGCTCCCGATTCAAGGCCAGACATCGACAAACGCATGGACCCTTTATACCTCAAGATTAAATTGTAACCTTGGCTATTATTTAGCATTGAGTGGGGGAGATGAAGGCTGGCAGTGAAAGGACTTTTTCAATTTTTCAAGCTGCTCTGAATTGCTGCTTTTATTCTGATGCCTCAAGGATGCCAGAATACGCAGGGTTAAAGAGATGGAAACCAATGAGTGTGTTTGTGTATGCAGTTGGGTCGACTGGTAATTAGTTGTTCTCACAGTCTCCAGACACAAGCAGATCTTTCAAGCAGATTACACCAATTGGAGCCAGTTTGGATGTAATTTTTGTGTGTTCTGCTGAGTGGAAAATTAAAACAGGGACAACAAGAAAATTGTGTCCAGAAATGAAAATGCAGGGTTGCGCACTCAAGATTTTTGATTCCAAACTGAGGCTGCTCAAATCTAAACTCGTCCTTTCTTCTTGGCTGTGCTCTGTCAGTACAAGCCAGGGCATCAGAACATCACTGGTTCCTACTGGTTTAATCACAACATTTCTTAGCAAAACATACATATTACGTATTAAACATTAAACATTTCTGAGAATGAAGTTTCCCTGAAAAAGCCAATGAGATTTTCAGAAGCTGCTTTAAACATTAGCTTTTCCGCATTCTGATTTAAGTTATTTTGAAATGTAAGCCTAAGAAAACAATGACTTAGAAAAAAATAATTAATAATAAACAAGAAATGAAACCAGTGTGAAAAAAGGGACTTAAATGCAATACCACTGGTGACCACTAGGTGGCTTCAAAATGTTTCAGTCTCCAACATATTCCAATTCAAAAAGCATCAACTCCTGTCTTGAAACAAGTTGATTTATTTTTCACCACATGAAATTAGGGTGCTCTTAGATTTACTCCTTGATCAGTGAGATAGTGGTCATTTAGAAATTTACTCTATATTTAAACAGACATAAAGCCGCATTTCAGTCAAGAGGTTGCATTTAGATTTTATTAATTTCTTCTCATTCTCCCTGAATAAATTTATTTTTAACCCCTCTATGTGGATGGGAATAATAAGTTAAAAGCTTTGAGTTTTCAATGCCACACCCACAGCAAGCAGCTTGCATAGATTATGCACTTTATGGGCAAAAATTTGGTTTTAAAGTAACCAAAGGTTTGGTCTTTCAACTGCAGTGTGGTGTTTTAGTTAAATGTCCCCAGATTTGATTGTGTTGTTAAAAGTTTAGATTTTCTTCTACTCTTTTATAAGCTAAAACAAAGCTGTAAAAGTGATGATGACTTACTAAAAGCTATGGGACATCTTACACAACAGTGACTAATGTGTTTATGGTAAAATACAATAAAATAAGTTTTAACGAGAGTGAAATTATTACCTCCAAGATGAAGGTAAACAAGTACTGGCCCGCCGGTTTCTCAGTAGGAGTCTTATCTAGTTGATAAGGTTGGCCGTCTTGTTCTTAAACATGCATGTCCTTATGTATGTCAGCCTAGAAACATACATGCCACTGTAGCAACTATACTGGATGTTTATTTCACGCATTTTATCAACTTTGTTTGCTTTTTTTGCCTGCTTACATTTACTATGCAAATAAGGATCAAGTAGTTTTCATAATTTTGCTGTAATCTCTTAGACTAACCACATTAACACACACAACAAATGTAACCGTTGGTGTTATTTTCTCCAAAACCACAGCTCAAAGTGGTTCCTAAAGTCAGAGGTTCATCTTAAACGGGATTTATCCTCAGGGAACCATCTCTGCATGCAGAAAATGTCTTGGTCAGCCATCCAATAGCTGTTAAACTGACTAAGTGATTCATGATAATGGCTGAAGTGCTGAAGCTTGAAAAAATATCATCAGTCTGCCAGTAGTTTCTGACTAAATTATCTGACAGCTACAAAAAATATTTTAAAGTAGGTCACTTGTGTTCCGTTGGTGCACAATCTAGAGCAAGTTATTACACGATGATGATTTCTTTCCTCTTGTAATCAATTCCTTGAGGACACCACATCTCAAAGCAGCTCCTTCGGCACGAGAGAAATGTTTGGGTAACGATGAGGCTTGTCAATTCAGCATCGCTAAATGCAACTGAAACTGAGCCACTCAGTTATATTCAAACACATTCAGTGCAAAGATGCTTTGTAATTCAAACATGATGGCAATCAGGATAAGAGGAAAATGTCTCTAGAGAGACGTAAGCACACTCTCCTCCCTTAACCTCTCAGCTTCGTGATCAATCCCAGCATCAGACTTGCGTACAGAGAAAGATCACAAGGCTGCACGAAGCTCTGATTCTCTGTGGTTTGTCTTAATACCACAGACGCTGCTAAATATTCAAGCAGACTCCACCATACACAGACTTGTGCTAAGAATAAATTATATTGGATTTTGGAAAATATTTAACAATTGGAATAACACGCTACATGACAGTGTTTTGGAAAATCAAAAAGTTCAATTAAAAATGAAAAACTACAGCTGAGAAAGATTACATTTACTTTTCCTGGTGGGAAATTTTCAATACAAGCTCGGACTTAACCGTTTTGAGAAAAAAAACGTACCGACCCCCAACAAAAACAAGTGAGACTGGCCTTAAACATTTAAACATATATAATATGTATAGTTATGCACAACTGTAGCAACATAAAACCGATCGGTGCAAAACTGATCATGGATATTTTAAACTCAGTCTTACCTTGATAAACTCACATTTTTGAAATTTGACAGTAACATGGTGTAATGGCTTGCTTTGTGGATACAATACAAAATCACACTTACGAAATTTCCTCTACTCCTTGGAATTGACATGCTTTTCCTCGTGCTGATATGTTTTTCTGACCTGATTTGTGCTCCCATGGATACAGCTGCAGTGGGGAAAGAGTGGGGGAATGGAAAACATGATTACCTTCTACGCTTGGAGGTACGCTGTACACAGAGTGCATGATGTGTGTGAGAGTATCAAAGTGCTGACAATAACGCCTCCCAACACACTGTAACCTGATGCAAAAGGTCAGGCTTTGTTGAAAATGCACTGTGCTTTTAGCTTTTAGCTCCACTACGTGCAGCTCTTTTCTGTCTGTGGCAGGTAGTCAGGGAGGTTTGTCAGTCTGGGAAACACTAACAAATTTAGCAGTAAAGGACAATATGTTTCTAGTAAACATATTGTGGTTTACAGATAGATTAATTTTAAACAAAGTAAAGACACGCGTGAATCCCAGCCGTCAGTTGATGATGTATCAAATGACATATTTTCTGTGAATATTCTTGGCTGCAGTGAAACTCTGAGGTTTTTTTTCTTAGTTAAGGCTCGTGTGTCTTCTCTGGATGATTTGACGACTCAGATCTGAGTAATCTTTGATCTAAGTGATGACCTGATTCATTTCTAAAAATATATTTTCATTTTTATAACCACAATGGTTACAGGACCCTGACAGCAGGTGTATCGTTTTCAAAAACAGCGGCATGCATTGTGGCACAAAGGTTAACGCAAGCCGAGTTCATTTGTAAAGCACGATTCAGCAACAAGGTGATTCAGAGAGCTTTACGGTGACATTAAAACATCATCACGTAGCAGAAAATAAAAAGGATTCAAAATTTAAACAAAAAAAAAGAAAAAAGTGAAAAAGATAAAGACAGTAGTTAAAATATTCTCAAGTTTTGAACTTTATTCATTAATCATTAGTGATCATTAGGATTATGCTTACTTTTTACAATGTTGTGCTTGCTAGTACCATCAGATATAAGATTACATGCATATTTGGCAACCTATATGTGATTTTATTTTTACACTTGTTATTTTAATGATTCCCAAACTCACTTTTATGCTATCTTTTGTTGTCTCTATTTTTATCTATAATATGTAGCGTCATTGGTAATGTACCTTGGCTAAAGACAAATTTCCTTCAGGACAAATAAAGTTTATCTTCATCTTGATGAAATCTTTTGGTTTTGGTGATGTCTCCTCCTGTAGCGCTCTCATGAGGGTTCATAATTCAAAGCAGAGGTCAGATTGTGTGAGAAAATTACCTTAACCTATTTTCTACAACAGTTTTAATTCTCTGTCAGCAACTTCATGTCTTCTTTTATGACATGATGTGAATTATGGTTATCAGTAAGTTCTCTATAGAGACAGTTTTAAGGCATGCCTTTCATCCGGTATCTATACTTATTATTCCTAATGAGGGTCCTGGGTATCTGCTGAAGTCTCTTTGGGTGAAAGGCAGGGGTACACTGTTCCATCAGTGTTACATATAAACAAACAACCACAGACACTGCCACTGCAAACAACTTTAATCACCAGCTAACCCAATATGTATGTTTTTGGACTGTGGGAGGAACCCAGAATACCCAGACGAAACCCATATAAGGGCAGGAAGAACAGTCAAACTTCACACAGAAAGGCTCCTGCTGGGATTCAAACTAGAAACCTTCATGCTGTGAGGCCGCAATGGCAACCACCAAGCCGCCAAGCTGCAGCATGGCTGCCTTGTGGTTAAAAAGTTACTACTGTATTGGCCAAGGTGTCTGAAGATTGTAAATAAAGATCCCGAGGTTCTGATTTTTGCGCTTATTTGAGTTTTTCTTGGTTTTTCATGTGAAGTTTACCAGCTTCTGCTGTAGAGGCACATTTTATTCATTTGAGGTAGACTAGTAAGTTGTGCACAAGAAACTTTCATGAAATTGCAGATTTTTTTTCAGTTGATCTCATCTAGCTTACTGTGTACTATATTTTGTACAAATCAGGACACATATCTAAGTTAGTGCCTAATTTTGAAAACTGTTATATTCACACTTCCCTGCATTGGTTTGATGGCTTTATCCATTGACTTCTTAATTTATTGGTTCTTTTGACTATCCTGCTGTGTGCAGTGCTTTTTTCTTTCTTTCTTTCTTTCTTTTTTTTTTTTTTGATTAAATATTGTGTTTCACTCCTGGCTCCAGGTCTCCAGCTTTTCAGTCCTTATACACTTCCATCCTGGAAGATGAACCTCTCCCTTGACATATCCAGCTGCAAAAAGCCAAGGTGGTTTCATTCAAGGTGAAGTTACAACTTGTCATACAATCATAAGAGCTAAAGGGATCTAAAATGGAAGCTGCCAATTAAAATGAAATATTTGGTGGGTAAACTGTCTTTGTATAAAGCATTGTTCCTTTATATTTGCAGAAACCAAGGTTACAGGAACAAATGAGTGAAAACAAAAGCAAAACACAAAAAACACAACACAGCAGCCTTCTTGATCATTCACCATCAACTTCTCCCTTGACATCTTTATGACATGTTGAAATTAGTGCTTTGACACCCATTCAACCTCAGTTTTGTTTAAGAAGTTTAGTTAGGTACTGCAGTTTCTCAGAATGTATCTGCTCTTCAAAGCAAAACTTGCAAAACAAAGCCAAACACAAACTGATCCCAACAAAATCATCCATGCTCGCTGAATGAACAGATCTGTGGGTTGTCCACATCTTGTTTGAGCAGCGAACAGGGGGGATGCTGAGCTGCTTTTGCTCCTGGGGCCTTTCATTATCACAATCTGCTTCTCTTTGACACGTGAGAGCTTTCAGGGGTGTTTTCTAATCTTCATCAGGTCAGACCATTGAGGCTCCTCTCAACACAGCACTGAGAGTGTGACAACAGCCTCACGGAGATAAGAACGGAGGGAGAGAAAAACCTCTGGGTAGTGGTGGTCTCACACACTGCCTGTTCATGTGTGGGTGTCGTGAACACAGAGTGGAGGTGATGAGTGAGAATAAGGTCCAAGGGGGATCACGTCACCACGGAGATAGCCACTATCGCCTAGCAACCTCAGTCCTCACACCCAATGACAGAAGATCAAAGTGAACGCTGATGCTCTTTAAAATTATTTTTCTTTCCTAGAAGAGAAAAATCTGACAGGTAATAAAGATTTTTCTTGGTTTCTTTAAAGGTTATGGCTTGAACATTTTTTTTCTTATTATTGTTAATAAATTTAATCAAAAGAACAGCACAAGCACTTCACCATTCCCACTAGCCTCCATAGTCTGTTGAATGTCATCTTTATGATGTATATCATCAGTATATCATCAGAATCTAAGCTAATCTGTCCATACTTGGACAGATTAGCTTTACTGTCCAAGTATGTCCTTAAATATACAAGAAATTTGGCCACTGTGTCTTGTTGTTGACCAGAGTGGAGAAATTGAAAAAGGATGTGTCAAATGTCTGGACTGATGATCTTTCCTACCTTTCCCCTGATTTTCCCCGATTGAAGAGAACAAGTTCTGGACAGCAGACAAATGCACCCTGAGAATATTTTTTGTAGTTGTTGTTGGTGGCAGCAGTCTGACCTTGTTCTGCTCTGTAGCAGCTCTAAATCAGGCAGTGATGGGTCAGCGCAGGACCGATTTGATAATAGTGGTGTGGAACTATTTCAAGAGCTCCAGTGATGGACCAAACTTCCTTTTTCGCCTCAGAAAGTGCTCAGCATCTTCACGTGAGGCTTTTTGAAGACGAACTTGACGTTGTAGTAGAGACCAAAGCACTAGGCAGGGGTACGCCGTGGACAGGTCACCAATTGGAAATACTGTTTATCAAAATAAAAATTAGGGGACATCACAAACCTCGCCATCCCTCCTTTTTCACATTTTTACTATTGCTCTGTTTTACAATCATCATTGGACGTCTACATCTGTTGTAAATGATCAAATGTGGTTTGATGGGTTACGGTTTGGTGGCTGTGTGGTAGATTTAAATGACTAATGTGAGACATCCTTTATAAAATCGGCCTGTTGCAGAGTGTCACTCCGTCCCCGAGACATTTAACTCTTGTTATGAGACAAATTACTGTCTTCCAGCAAGACGTCCCTGACAAGGTACGTCAGTACTGTAGCTCGACCTGAAAGTGCTTTGTTTAAACTCGTCACGTTGGAAAGGAGCTGTGCTAATTTGCACGGCTGAGAAGCACTGCAAACGCAGAGAAAATCACACCTAGACTGTTGTTGTTTTTGTTTGGAAAGCAAATTTTATTCTTTAATCTGTAGAAGAAATTTGATGAGTTGATAATGTAGCTTTCTTTTTAGAAGGCTGCTAGTAATTAAAAATGAAATCACTTCCCTCTTAATTATCTCTTAGTTTCCTAGATGTTCCCTTTTTTTATTTCAGTGGCTGTAAGAAGCTGCTTAGAGTATGATACCATGAAAATGGAGAAATTATATACATGCTTGAGGTCTTCTGAAATTATGTTTTCAGTGACACTGGCCAATAAATTTCCATAACAAGGACTATTCACATAATAGCTATTTACGGTACAGATTACACTTATTTTTCTCCCTGGAATTTCATCTTTGGAGTAATTATTATTGTGATATATGTATACTTCACACTGTAATTTATACATACTCATGACAGCAACCTATATACAGTATATTGTACCATAAATATAAAAGAGATTGTTTCTTCTGTTCCTTTTTTCTGTTGTGACACTTACATACTGAGTTTTCACCAAGATGCACAGGTGGGAGTAAAGTACGTCCCCTAAACCTTGAACTTCTTTTACCATCTTGCCTTTTTTCATTTGACAGTTTTGCATAAAGATGCTTTTGCATTACATCTGCTGCAAATAAATAAATTTTTAAAAAAATGCATTAGCTGTAAGAATGTGCAATGAGCATTTTTATAACATTAAGGATCATTCCTGGTGAAATTGTTGTATTATTAACCAAGAAAAGCAAAATGAAAAAGGGACGCCTTGATAGCTAGATAGCCTTGTCTGTTCATCCGTCCATTCATGTTCTGTACCTATTAGCATCTATTTTAGTGTTATAGGGAGGGTTATGTCGCAGGTCGAGAGGTGAGGTACACCCTGGAAAAGTCATCCATCTAATGCATCCAACAGCCCTGTCTTTGTCAATAAATCCTCTCTCCCTACGGTAAAATACAAGAAATAAAAATAATTGCATTAATGAATATGTTAACAAGGTGCATGAATTGCATAATAACCCACTTAAAATAGAGGTTGCTTTCTTTTGCAGTCTTGTCATTGTCGCTATAATATTACAAATCTGTGCTCACATATGTATTACAGAACTAAAGAGTATATGTTATTAATTTCCTTGTACATGAACAGATTGACACTGTCCAACAACACAAATCAATCGATTAATTTTTTTGTTTCTTATTTCTCCTCTAGGATTATGTTCAGTACTTTTTATTTGTTATAAAATCAAATGTTTTTAACTAACTACATACTAACTGCATTTCTGTTAGCAGATAAGCCCTCGGTTGCATATAGAGACAGCGATTGCTCTCCCCTGTACATGATGTGGTTTCCAGAGCCGCTGTGCTGCTTACTTTGATTGACACTTCATGTCCTTTGAGGCTGACGGTCTTCACCTCAGAAAAACAGCAACAAAAAGATGCATGAGCTCCTTCAACTCAAAGAACGTCCAGCTTCTCCAACTGAAGTCACGTTTCTTTTTTTCCACTTGAGCTATTTCAAGTTTTTTATCGGTTGTCGACGCTTGAAAATGCCTCACATTTAAACTCCTTTCTGTGCATAAAACATCTGCTGAATTTCAGCTCTCCTCTGCATTTTCTGCTCCACTCACACTTAAACTTCACCTAGACCTTGTACTTAAATACTCAGACACTTCAGCTTCTTTCAGTGCTTATAACCGAACACATCCACTCGAGCCACTTGAACAAGGCCCATTGCATCATCTCATCGAGCTCGGCTTTCCACTGCAGTTTTCATCACAAACACAGTCCACATATTACTTTCCAGTCTAAATTGTGTGGGTAAAAGGTAAGAATGTTTTGGCGTTTTCACAGGTGTCAGGATTGATTTCGGCAGAAACAGTGTAAACCATGACCGCTTCAGATTGCTAATGCACGGATCGTACCAGGCTGAGCAGTCCCCCCACCCACCCACCCACCCAAAATGTTCAGAGTCCATGATGCACATTCCTAGTGGGGAGCAGCGGAGCAGCATTCCATCTGCTGTTTGTAATCGTTCACAGCTGTAAGGAGATTCTGCTTCCTATGTGTCACAGTCGAGGGTCAAACATTACCATATTTTTCTTAATCGCTTGCAAAATAGATGTAAGCCTCTTGCAGGAAAAGAGTGTTTATGTGCACTTACTGCAGAAGTTGAAGTAGTCCAGCTGTGAGCCACCTTCTCCTTGCACTGCTGTGGTCATCTTCTGTGCTGGAGAGGATATCCACAGTGTTTATCTGTTTAGCAAAAAGACTGCAAATTAAATGATGCCAAGGGTTCTGTAGGCAAGGATGGTCAAAAGTATATCACATCATATTGCAGTGTCTACATATATTTAAAGTATTTGAAAATTAGAGCTCACATAGGTGAGACATTTTTTTAAACACATACCTTCTTGCAACATGACATCATCCTTCTAACGGTAGTGTACAACATTTCATCTCTGTGTTTAACATGTTAACCATTTATCAGCACACTGCAGTCAAAACAACTATAAATGCAGCTTTTTAACATCCACTGCTCTACCACCATTAAAGTATTGCACTAAATGCTCATAATTAGTAATAAAACATTTTACTACAGGTGATAATTATACCTGTGTGTCTATAAAACACAAAAACATAACCAAAACACGCAAGGACTTACAAAGCTACGCAAATACGCTGGAACAAATTTTTTTGTCACCAAGCTCGGGAAGTTCTGAACAACCGCTCAGAGGCTGCATGCTTCATTTTTCTCTGTTACCAAATGCAAATTAAAGACCGCATTTTGCATTTGGAATACGTATTTTTCATACATGCACCATAAATCCTGTCTACCCCAGTTAATTTGAGTTTTTCTTCCATGTTATACTTAGAAGTCTCTCCTGCTGCTTTAAGCATGTGCACTTTTAATTTTTTTTTTTTCAAATTTTGTCTGATTTCACTTTTTGAGCACATAAATGTGCTTCAACTGAGGCTTTTTGTTATTTAGAATCAAATAATTTTGGAGTCTCTGTCGATGCATTTACTTTCTTTTGCAGAAAGAGTTTAAAACGTGTTATCTATTTCTGGACGTCTGCAGTGTTTTCTCTGTTTAAGCTTCTCCAGAGCCATGACATTAAAAATTGGTGTTTTGATCGTGTGTGTGTGTCTGAGTGTGCATCTGCACGTGTGTTTGTACAAGTGGCAAAAAAAAAAAAAATCAGCTCTGCGTACAATAAGTACTTGAGCTGAGGGTGAATGAAAGTGGGTCTCCATGCACTTAAAACAGAGCTGCAGCGGCTTTATTGTTTATAATCACAGCCTGAAACAAAACGTAAATCATAGAGACTAGAGAAACACAGCAAGGTATTTTGTTCCTGCTCAACTAAAGAAAGCCTCAAAAAAGGGGAGTGGGGGGCATCTGTTTAGTTTAACACGAGCAATAGTAATGCCCATTGTTTTACAGAGCAGCAACAAACAAGTTCATTCTGAGGTACTGACATCAGCTGAGGCAGAAAACCTCAGCCGGGTAAATCACTTTGCCGAAGCCACGAAATTATAGCCTCTGTGTTTGTGGGCTTGAGAATGTGACTGAAGGGTTTTTCTTGTGGACCTGGGGTATGTTTTCAGGAACCACAGACCGAAGTGACAGCTGGTGCCAGTGGAGGGTGCTGTAACTCCTACTAAAAAAACTGCTGTTTGTCCTTAGAGACTCAAGTCATGTGGGTGCTTTTTCTGCGTGCAGGATGCTGCTGCATTTGGTCTCAGTATCTGCAGTGTAGCCTCTGTCATCGTGTTTTATGACAAGTGGTGAATGTCGGGGGTTTTGGCTCAGATGTCAAACCATGTGATTCTCTTGTTGCTTCTACCTGTTAAAACTGTAGTTTGACTTTGAAAGTACCCAGCACGTGAGATGAGTGCTGCATTATGCGTGTGTGTGTGTGTGATCCCAGACTACAAGAGTTAAAACAGTGCAGAGGGCTGCAGCTTTCAGTGAGCAGGCCCACTAAGTGCTGGAAGCCCCGATGATCCTCCTCTGTTGTAATGGATCATTATGCTGGTTTCTTATTGCACAGGTTCTGCCAGTTTGTAATTAGCTGTGATACAAATAGGCAGACTATCTTAAGTGAGCAGTAAAGGTATCAGGTAGTGTTTTATTTCACTGATGGCCTCAATATGTCACTCATGAGAATGAGGAATAAAATTTCCCAGATTAACCATATCCTGGGGACGCAGAGTTTTACACTTTCTGCTGGTCTACATTTAATACAAAATCTAAATCTGTGGTCATAACATCAAGCAGGGATCAGCCGAATTCTGTACCTCGATACTATGATTGCACAGTTTGAGACAGGCGATGTTTTTTGTCAACGTAATCTTTCTACTGTATATGCTCATTTATTCCTGTCACGCTGTGAGAGTCCCTGATCAGAAGAGAAACGCCCAGGCACATTGATCTTATTTGCACAGGCTTTTGTCTGGGACACATCCAAACCAAAACAGCCCAAGAAAAGGACCACAACAGAGTGCAAGTAATTCTCTCGCAATCCAGACACGCACTGCCGAGGTTACAGACGGAGAAGGCCAAGTGCATCATTCAAGAACAGTGCTATTTCTTTATTTAGCGTGTAATGACTTACTGAACTAAAAGTCTTGCGTGCTTTTTTAATTTTTTTATTCTGTTTCAGCTTTAGAGAAGCTGCCACTGCTATTATTTTACCATGCTCCGGCTATGCTTCTTCAAACTGAGACTAAGGTTGTACGCCAAAGAGATGTTTCTTTTTTTCAAAAAGCAGTGCAGTCCCACCATTACATCTGGTTTAAGTTATAACAACAATGTTTAAAGAAGCTGCTTGCAAACAAATGAGCCAGGTCGCATCTTTCAGAAATTAAAAGCAGCTGATGATTGCATTTTCTTATCTACAAATACAGAAAGATTTTTCTTTTCTTTTAATCATCACATATCTATGGAGCAAATCTGTTCACTGCAGGGAATTCATACACTGTAAACTTTTAATGTAAATTTACTGATAATTCTTCTGTTTTGACACTGAATAAAGCATTATTTACTGTTACTTCCCAGCCAACATCTGTATGTGGAGCACATCTGAGATATAAATGGGTTAAAAAAACAACAACAACAGGGTCCCATAGGGGGTTGTCTGCTGGTTTCTTGTTGGTCTCATGTGAACTACCCACTTGGGTTTGTTTACGTTGCTGGCCCAAGTGGGACCAGAATAGACATCCATTTTGGACCCATGGCCATTCACCACTCATGTACCTGAGCCACTGAGAGCATTTCAGATAGGGAACCCATCAACAATACCATATGGGATTCATCTTTAATCTGAAAAGATTAAAGCAAAAAAGCGCATTTTAACAGCTTGCAGTTTTTTTTCTTTTTTATATGAATAATATCTTGGAGTGTTATACCTATAATGTCAGATGTATAATATTTGATACACAAACTTCTTAGACCTCTCCACCACCCTTATAATCATATATATTTTTTAAAAGTTTCATACAGTAATAAATAAATAAAGTTTATTTATAAATAAACAAAGTTTATTTATTACTGTGTGAAACCCAGTGTATTTGTCATGATACAAAAATAAAATATTTATAAACTGCTATAAACAAATTAGTTGTGCTTTTAATTTTAATATATAGTATGTAGTAGCACTAAAAAATGTCAAGATATGTCAAGAGTTAAAGGATCTCCCTGAGTTAATCAGGGACAGAAAAAGCTCACAGAAAACCTGAATATCTTCAAGTATCATATGTATATGTGTATGTACATACATACATACATACATACACAAAGATAGCCCCACTGCAAATAAGAAATGCTGAAGTTATATAACAGCCAGTTGCTGGTAAACTCACATCACTCCTCTTTTAGGTTGGGTTAAGCTTTCCATTGTGGTTTGTTATGGCTTGTAGAGGCAAAAACTTTTCTTTGAACAAAAACTACTTGTATTTTTAAATGAAAAATGCTGGACCCCTTTTTGTCAGTAAATACTGCACTGAATAATTACTGCATTTCTTTGAGATAACTTGTTAATAGAACTTCTGAGGTGTGAAACGAATGAGCTGCTGCTCAGACAACATAGGAAAAAAAAACCAAATGTCACAAAACATTCCCATAAAAACAAATGAGTCTGAAAATACTAATTAACAACAGAAACAGATAACTGCATTAAAAATAAATAAATAAATGAGGGGTGAATGGTCTACACGTATTTCTTTTTCTTGTTTGAATATCTTCCACAGCTGCAGGTTACTGCCTTTATCTCCCATCTGTTTAGTTTAAGGAAGGCACAAACGCAAATTTAAATCACAAAGCCAAGATTACGCTCAACTGGTTTCTGTGGGATAACATCAGATATGCTGCAGTGCAGCTTCATGGCTTGTTGGCTGATTTGGTGTTAACCGGTGCCCTATCTCTGCCTGCATCAGAACTGCTCTTGACAGGATAAAAGAAACTGTGATAAACCTCCAAAAAGTAAACTGATGCTTTGAAAACCCTTCAAAGTCAAAGCAATAAGTACTTTTATCTTTTCTTTCATTAGCTTTCAGTGCAAAATAGACCATGTAATTATAACATAAAGTTGAATGAAAACACTTCTTTCTTTGGTGTAACTTATTTGTGTACAAGATAAAGCAACTTCTTTCCAAAAGACAAGAATCATATAGTGGGTGTCTCGTGACAGTCTATCACTTTACATGTGCTAAATCTGACAAGTACAAATGGGACAACAGACATAAATATTGGTCCCAGTGTATTTTTATCCAAATCCAAATTAGAGTTAAAAAAAAAATAAAAAGATAAGTAAGGGTCATCTGTGCTTAATTTTCTCTCTTCACTTGATTAGAACTGTTTCCAGTATAGTCTCTTAGACAGACAATGATGGGATCTTATTATCAGACAATCAAAAAGCTATTGTCAAACAAACGTGACAACTCCAGGAGTTACAAGGTGACATCCAAAGAACTTGAAATCCCTGAATCAGCATTTTGTAATGTTATCAGGAAAACTCACACTGAGGCAAGAATAAATTCAATGAAGTCTAAAGGTTAATAATGCCACACAAGATATTTAAAATGCCTAAGGCCAAGCCTGATCAATCAGGCCTACAATCAGGCCTCTAGAGAGATGTGGGGTCTGGAAACAATCCATGGGGCCTCTCAATCTAATCCAGTGCTGGGTCCAGGAAAAGTTGATCAGTCCAAAAGGGTACAGGGCATTCTGGAGGCTGTCTTGGATGGAGGACCAGTCTATTCTGGCTTCTGCCAACAAAATGGACCTTGTTATCTTTAAAATAAAAATGTGTTTGTACTTCTTGGTCTCTATTCAGCCCATGTACAGCTGTCATAGATGTGGAATCCAGTTATGGAGACCAAAAACTTTATTTTTCTCAGCTGTAAATCTGTTTACTTCTGCTAAAAAGTTAGAAATTTTAACATCAGGGTCAATGGAGACTGACTTGCTTTTGAAGCCTTCCCCTAGTGGTCAGTCAAGGGACTGCGATTAGCTTCACCTCCTGACTTGTGTCAGACCAGAGTGTACATTAACTCTGTCACTGTGCAGTTGCATCTTTTCCGCAGATCCATGTTTTGTTGTGTCACCCATGTTTCCTCCTATACTAGGAAACCTCCTACTCTGAAAAGGGAGCTAAAAAAAATTCCTTGTAAAAATGGTTCTATGAATACAATCAGCTATAATTGCTCCTGTACAAATATAATAAAGAAGGGGATCTCCTTTTCATAGTATTAAGAACTACAGACAGGTTCCTACTGTTCAAAAGCACTTCATCATTTTAAGCACCACTGCATATCCACTAGTCATGTGAAGCTACACACAACTTATGAATGCAATCATTAAGTGAGATTTAAAGGTATTATTTCATCTCCCTGACATCACAAAATTCCTTCTGGCAATTTGTCATCATCTTCAAAGTGCTTAATACTTTACACAGTGTTTTTCTGAACCTAATACTAAATTCTTAATATGCGTTGCTTCATATGCCAGTTAACTTATTTCATCCATGTAAAAACAAACAAATTTATAGAAGAAAAAAAGAGTTATAACCCCCAAGTTGCCTGCACTGCGTATTTTGAAGCATTACAGCTGGTAAACTCATCAGTATGAGACACTGTTTGTAGAAATCGTCTCCTTCCTATTGCCTTCTTCTTTTCCCATCTGTCACACTGAAAGAGGATCAACATGCTTGGAGCAAATTGCATTTAGTACCAGACTTGAGGACGTGATTGGCAATAGATCAGAGTCTATTAGGTAACAAAAGAGTTGAATTAACTGGCTGTCAAATCAATAACGGTCTCCTTGTTTTTCTGTCCCCTGTCTCTACACTGTTTTTTTCACGTGTTAGTGTGTCGAGCGATATTCACATTGATCGATTTGAGTACACTGATTTCAGGATCCATTTTGAGGTTTAGGGGGAAAAAAATCAAATTAATCAATGATTATGATTCCAATCATTCAGAATTAGAACTGTCACATGATATTAGTGTAGATTTACCTAATAGAAATTCAGTAATGAATGTTATTAATCATAACTATGTTCTTGTACTTTTTGTTTGCTTTTTGTTTCTTTACAATATTTGTGTTATGTTTTCCTTAAAATGAGTGAGTTTTTATGCAAACAAGTCGAAAATATAAAACAGTCAGAAGGCTTGCTTTGGTTACCAGTGAATGACAAGTGTTTGTTTTTCTGTCATGACAGAAATGCTTTAAACTACTGCAATGGCATACATCTGCTCAAATATTTAAAACATATTTAAATATTTTAAGGCTTATGCAGTATTATGTTTAAATAAGAGACTGATGGATGCTCTGCTTCTTGCTTTCCATCTTGCTTCCTCACTTCAGAGGAAAAGTAGAAATCTAAATGATATCTAACAGAAAACTTTCCTTACTTTCTGATAATGTCATTTTACAATCCACTCGTTGCCCATCCTGTGAGTACACGGTTGAAAACAAAATAAATTTTTAAAAAGTTTTCTTTTACAGCTCTGGTTCCTAAACCAGAAGAACTGTTATTCTGGCAAATCAACTGGAATGATGATTTGCTTTAGAAATGTACTTTGGGGCACAGGGCATGTTTTTGGGGGAGCACAGGGGGGAGAGGCAGAGGAAGGGGCCGGCTCTCCGACCTTTATCAGTTTATTGTTTGAATATCAATAGGCCAGAAATGGCTTATCCTGCCTTTAACTCCTGTCTCTTTAAAACAAACTTCAGTATCATTTACAAGAAGGTGGACAACCAGCTGTTGCACTGCTGTTGCAATGACATATAAGCAGACGTGCACGCCCAACTCTGCAGCCTCTACATTGGTTGAATTCCCACAATCCTTCAGAGAGAGAGAAGGATTGTGGGAATTTATGCAACCATAAATCAGCAATAACTTTTGTGTTGTGGAGAACATCGCTATTGCAGACATAAAGTCTGTGCTTTTAGAGATGTTTGAATAGGAGATATATTGAGTTTAAACAACAGTTTAAACTTATGTAAAATTCTTTGTCACATAATTTGGCACGTTCAGATGAATTTATAGTTAGTTAATTTTGCCCTGATGCTAAACCCAGTGACTCTAGGATGACTGAGTACCAAAGGCAGTCAGTTGATCGTTGCATTCCTCAACATGATGTTCATATCAAACAGCTGTTAGCTCAAGTGTGCCTCTTTGGCCACCTTCTAAATCCCCCTTTTCACCAAAATTCCACTTTTATGCCTATCTGCCACAGCCTGGGCTGCATATACATGCACCTCATTAGAGGACGGAGAGATACAGCTGCATACCAGTATGTGTGTTTTTGGCTCAGCTCAAGACTGAGGAGCAAAATAATTCACAGAAAGATGGTTTTATGACTTACTGCACTGCAAAGCAGTGCAGACTAGGTTTATCAGAGACTTCACCACGTGGTGAAAATGTGACGCCTGGATAAGTGCTAACGGTAAATATTTCTCATTTTAAGTGTACAACTAATCATAGAGGCTTTTATGGCATAATAAATGTGAGTAACAGACTTGTAATGAGGTCTTACAGTGGCTATATTAGCTGTCCTTGGGGGACAGTAACACATTTTTCACTCATTTCTGTGTAAAAAGCCTCAGGTGGATCCATAATACTTGCAAAGACTGAGGATTTATTTATTTATTTCTCTAAAGTCAGTTAATTAAGACAGGAATAAGAAAAGGAGGTTATTTCACACATATGAGTACCAGCATCAGGAGCTACGCAGGAAGTAGCAGAGTATCCACTGATGTGATGAGATCACAGGCAAGGAGACAGAGGGAGCAGATGGGTTTCTAAGGTAACAAGCTAAGGACAATTACTTTTTTATGGGGCCCAAGTCAATCAGTAGAGATTGTTTTGATTATTCATCTCCACGGAAAACAAAATCATCAAGCCTTTCACGTGTCAGATTAAGGTAAACAAAGTTTGAAAAAAAAGAAAAAACAACTATTAACACAAAAGCAAAGAATATAAATTCAGTGCCGTGCAATACTGAATTTAAAGTATATAGGGGCCATTATTTCACTT
>JAOWBL010066336.1:0-21156 GCA_028564865.1 Zenarchopterus dispar
AATCTGGTGTACCTGTGTCTCCCTGTAAAGTTGGCCGAGGGATGCGTTTGGTTGTCTCGGGCATAAGGCTGTCATCATTACTGTCATTGCTACTGTCACTCGGGGAGGTGGCCTGCGGAACGTACTCTTCCCGACTCGTGATTGTAGAGTCGGACAGAGAGGACTCTTCCAGACCGTTTTCCATCTGGAACAAAAACAAAAAAAATACATAAAATAACTAAAGTATTCTTCCGGACAATGTGCATTGAAGTGGCTGGCTAAACGCTTATCTTTTGATTTGGTCAGCATCCATCCGCCCCTGGCCACCAGGTTTTATACCTCTCCAATCCACTCAGGCACAGCTGAAAGTCAGTTCACAAATTGGGGACCTGCGTGGATTGGCGTGGCTTCCCGTACTTGGAGATAGCGTGTGTGGACAGGAGCAGCTGCAGTACCAGTGGCAGACACTGGGGCGGCGAGTGTGGGCCCAGTTCCCACACACAATTTGCAGAAAAAAGGTGACTTATGGGCCAGACTTTAAAAATTGCCATTAGCCTTCATTAGGATGCTCCAGCGTCCATTCCACAACGTTTCCGTTGTGGGGACGTCAGTTTGGGTGCCCTGACCATTTGACGTACCCATGCTGTGGCTGTGTAAACAAAAATTTGTCCCCACAACCGGTGAAAACCAAAGCACACACACACACACACACACACACGCATGCGTGGAGGGGGAGATAATCCACTAAAAATGATGCAAACACCATATTCAAACAACTTCTGTGAGTTTAAAATATGGGAACGGGGAAATTATGCATTCTTACAGATTTAACCCTGCACTCAATAACATCTACTGTACCTTGAACATTTATGTTTAGAAAGTTTTATTTTTGACCTAAAACTTAAACTTAAATGTTGGTGATTTTGATGGTGGAAAGTTACATGAAGTCAATTCTGGACTCCAACAAGATTTTTAGGGGCAGTGTCAGCATCTACACATACCAAAATTTGTTTACTACTGTTGTCATTCTCAGGCAACTAAATAATTATCACTAATTTAAATTACTGTCAGTTAAAGTATGTCAACTGCTGTAGAAGACTGTTTCAAAGTCTCCACCACATCAGTTTTTGGAAAAAAGATGTTTGGAGAATAAAGGTGGAGGATTTAATGACGAAAATGACTGCAGATGGGCAGCACGGTGGCTTAGTGGTTAGCACTGTTGCCTCACAGCAAGAAGGTTCCTGCTTCAACTCCCAGCCAGGAGTCTTTCTGTGTGGAGTTTGCATGTTCTCCCCGTGCTTGCGTGGGTTTTCTCCGGGGACTCCGGTTTCCTCCCACAGTCCAAAAACATGTATGTGAGGTTGATTGGGAAGACTAAAAAATTGCCCGTAGGTGTAAGTGTGTGTGTGAATGGTTGTTTGTCTTTGAGTGTGGCCCTGCGATGGACTGGCGACCTGTCCAGGATGGACCCCTGGGATGGGCTGGGATAGGCTCCAGCAGACCCCCGTGACCCAGAAATGGAACAATGGGTCAAGAAAATGGATGACTGCAGATGTTCAATAGCCTCTGAAATCATGGTGGGCACTTGTTTTTGGACACAATCCACTTTTAAAATAAATCCCCCAGTCTGCAGCCTGTCCTGTGATCTATATCATAACTATCACCTGAACAGAGATGTTGAATTTTGTGAGAAGATAATCAGGATGAGGGTCATAGAAGAAAATGTTGGTTTTGAGCTAACAACACAGTGGTCACTTTCGCCTCATCCACTTTATTCTGAAACAGTGTATTCATTAACATCCGTTAACTCTCCTGTTATGTTCTGGGTCAGATTAACTCCGGAACACCATTGCTTTTCAATTGGTGTGAACAAATGAACATAACAGGAGGGTTAAGTAAACTCCCCATCGCTTCAAGGGAGAAAAGGCAAGTAATCAATGCTGCACTCTCTGAGGAACCCATCAATACACGGTCTGAATGTGTCTAAGAGGGCGGACTGGTACATAAATACACAACTCTGTAAGTTTGTTGGGTCACCATCTGGTTCAAGGATACACAACACAAACTGATCTAATGAATTAATTTATCTTCAAATATGACATAAATGTCATCAAATTAAACTGTGAGGTCAGCTATACAGTTAGTTAGATAAATTAAACCTCAGCTAAAAAACAAAATGTATATTTTTTCACCTTGTCATTAAGTATTCAATAAAAACAAAAAGAAAAACAAAAATGAAACTGGTATGGTCAGTTCTAGGTACAACCTGACTTGCCTCAGCCAGTTGCAGATGATCATCATCATTGATAAGTTGATCATCTGCAGGTGTGAAGACTTCAGGAAAAGTCATGTTTTGACAGTTTTCTGATCTGAAACATAATGCCAAGAGGGAAAGATGTTTTTTTTTTTTTTTAATCTTTTTTTTTTTAACTTAATTTTTTGGGGAAAGATGTTAATAGTCTAAGAAAAGCAACTATTGCTGTCCATCAGTTTGGAATAGGTTATGAAAGTATTTCCAAATCATTTAAACTTTCTACTGTAAGAAAGATTATTCGTAAGTAGAAAACATTTGAGACAGCTGTCAAACGTCAGTGTAGGCAAAATCACATGGGCAATTACAGCTTAGCCTCAACAACTTATCTAGCCCACCCTAGCAGCAATAGGTATTATCTTCCTGTACAACTTCATTAATGTTTTTTTTTTTTAATCAGTAAGGGGGTACTTAGTATTGCCCATATAATTTTTTCCCTCATATATAAGTAAATGTTCTTCACTCCCAGTTCACAGGTTTTATTTCAGAGTCTGGGTCCAGAACAAAGGCAGAAAATTTCTGTCCTCTAAAAACCAGCTGGTGGTCTGTCAATAAAATGTAAACATTTTGACATCAAATGGAAGAGTTTGCTTTTGGAAAAAGCTTTTAATTAATTCTCTCATTTTATGTGTTATTGTTTTAATACATTTTCAATTTGATTGTGTCTTTATTGTTGTTTCGATTGTGTTTTTAGGGTCCCATCCTTCCACAGAAGACTTGTTTTTCAATTTGATTTGAGAGAATTTCATCAATTGTTTCTCATCATTTTGTAAAGACATTTTCCGGTAATTTAAAAAAAAAAAAAAAAAAAGCTTCAGAAAAAGATCTTAAACCCAAACTTTTAACCCAACCTTTGCTCTAAAAAAAAAAAAGAAAAAAAGACACTGTGTTGGTAAAATTGGCTTTTTACCTGGTAGACGAGAAATGTTTTGTCTCACACTTCTTTTAATTTATGTTTTATTGTGGTAAGTACCTTCAATTTTCCTTACATTTGAAAACTGTTAAGTATAAAGTTAAGCTGAGGTTTGCTTTTTACCTCCAGTGTTATTAATCTGTTTGTTAGTGAGATTACACAAAAACTATCCAGTGAAATATCTTTAAACTTAATAGACAGCTATAGCAAAAACAAAAAAAAAGGAATGTCGTTAAACCTAATGAAAAGCTAGAGAAAAAAAAAACTTTGAAAAGTTGCTAAAACAGCATAAGTCTGCCTCTGTTTGACCAGATTTTTTTTTAAATAACCAGAAAGGAAATGGGTTTAATGTGGAAATATAGTGAGAACAGTTTCAGTCTGCAGTTCCCAGCTCAGATTTGAAGTGACAGTGATGGTTGGACATATCGTCCTTGGTGGCGCTATCCTCTGCTGGAGAGTGTAAATGTGGCATGGAGATAAGTGGTTGGAGCTGACAGTCTTATCACAGATGGTTGACTGTGGTGAACTGGTGGGAAAATCCTCTCCAGCTCCAGTTTTCCTCCTCTGCACCGGCAGTCTCCACATGGAGCAGAAACATACTGCTGCTCTGACCTCCAACCTGTCAACATCTGTTCTTTGTGTCACATCTGTCATGTTTACTATTAATCCTCAGAACAGTTCAAATTTGTGGGATTTGTGAACACACAGGTGTTACACATCTTAAGAAGAATAAATTATTGCAAATGGATTGATGTAGAATGGGCGTGGGTTTCTCTTAAGAAAGATTCATGTCTTTATCAGATCTTTAAATGTCTGAAGAAGCTCATTATGTTGAGATGAGTGTTCCCAAGTTGTGTTTACTTCCAAATAAAAGTCACTTGTAAAAGCCATCGATATCCATAAATGTCTGATTTAGCTTCTTAAGTTCACACTGGAGATCTTCCTGAATATGGACCTCATTTATGAAATCTTCATAAATCTGCAAGGACATTTGCACACAAATCACCTCTTCCTAAAAACCCACACCAGATCTGATCAGAAGAATGTGTGTGTGTTTATGAATGTCAGTCAGCCATGAATCCCCAGCATCCTTTAGAAATTACCAGGAGGACGTCTAAAGGTGCATCCTCCTCGTGTAAGTCTACCTTTTGACATGGCATGGTTAAAAAGCGAGAATATTAGAAACATTTTTCTGACATGGTTTCATTCATTAGGTGGCCATCCTATTATCCACACTAAAATTGCAAGAGTCAGATTCAATCCAGTCATCTACATTGAAGTTGTGAAGGTATAAATGAGCAGGTTACTTAGCTAATGTTGTAGTGTATTTACAGAAAAGACCCACAGAAGATAGACACAGTTCTTAGAATTAAGAAAAGAGTTTTATTTATGCAAAGTTTTAATGACTACTCAGATGGTCTTTCAACAGTCCAAGACCAAAACCAGAAAACCATCAAAATACTGTGAGAAACTCCAAAAGGGCTCAGCTGAGGACATTGTCAGGAAAAGCAAGGTCAGAAACATGAGGAACCAGAGAATCACAAGAAGAATAAGTCTGATGCAAACAGACCAGAAAGCTGACAATCTGGAGCAATGTGAAGCTGCAGTTTAAAAACTGGAGGTGTGGTCAATATGTAATCAGGAAACTATGATTGCTTTGAGTTTAGGGGAAACCAGGAAACCGCAGCCTAAACCTGTGACAGTTGTAGTTACCATAGAAACAGTGGCTGTAAATAGTGACATTGCACTTAACAAAACCAACACTTGACATGGAGTGGCTGCTGGGTTTGTCAATTAAACCTCAAGGTGTTAAAATCCATAAAAGAAAAAGATTTCTGTTGAAAGATTTTTAATTTACAAGTAGTGACTCTTGTGTCTTTTCACTAAAAAAAATAGGTAAATGAATGCTTCTGAGCATTTGCAGACCTCAGGTTTCAGACTTAATGCAACTTTGTCTCTTTGGTCTCCTCTTTTCTGTTCACTCTCCCTCTGATATCAGATTCCATGAATTTCAGAATATCTCACACACACAAACACACTCACTCTCTTCCAGGAACACCAGAACACAACTTTCTGGTTCTGGAGTCATCTGAGCTGTCTGTCTGGCATGACTGTCAAAGGTAATGGACAAACAGAGAGCAGGACAGGAAACCTTCTCGTCCAATCAGCTTGGAGCATTTCTGTTACAGTAGTGAGTCACTCAGTGAAAGGTCCAAACTGCCTGCTGCTGATTACATTTACACAGACAAGAACAAGAGGTTCTGATTAGGCCTTAAATGACCTCAGAGCCCTGAGATGATGGTGGGTCTCCACCAATGTGCATACCAAACAGTCAGAAACTGTAACTGATAGTAGATAGCAGGGGGGTTGTGTGTGTGTTGAGGAGGAGGAGGAGGGGGTGGCAAATACTTGAATTCCAGTCATGACCTGACATTAGGCAGAACCTGGAGGCCAGGACTCTACACCTACACCTCCACAGAACCCTCACACCCACAAATCAGAAAAAGTTTGGATCCTATAGAAAATAAAACAAGTGATTCTTCAGTTTCCTTTGACATTTATATTTTTACAGACAGCATGAACCCGGGATATTTTGTTTCTTTTTCATTTACTTATTTTAATTTGTTACTATACATTCATTTTTGAATTTTAGATCTTGATCACATTCCAAAACAGTTGTGAATGAAAGATTTCACACCTTTTTAATGTTTCTGTGTTTCCAGCTCTCAAACACTGTTCTGACATTGAAGATACCAGTGATGAAGAGTTCCCCGTATTATTTTGTCCCGTTCTTCCTGCCAACACATCTCAACTCCAACTGTTTATTTTGACAGCAAACATGAGGACAATGATGCTTTTGGAGTGAGGTAAAATGTAAAATCATTCCAGCAGGTTCTGATGTAACGCTGGCTTCAGGATTCTTACCTTTGCATGAATTTCAGGATGAGACACCAGCAAACTTCATTTCATCATCCTGGTTCATGCAACTTTTCTAAACAACTAAATTACTTCCTATCAGTCTTGTCTCAGTCAAATGTTTTCCTTTCTTATTGCCAGTACATGTTGTCATTATTTTTGTACATTTTTTTTAGTTGTTGTTGTTGTTGTTTTGTTTAGTTTAATTATTTGCGTTTCTTCATTTGGAAGAGAAAAGGTTGTCAGTGAAAATGTTGATGAAAAGTATTTTCCAGCATGATTCTTAACTCATTCTTAACTAAGATGTATTTTAACCATTCTAGTATGAAAATAGAATAAACACGTGATATTTCACTAGAAGTGTAAAATTAAGTTTACATATTATCTGAGCAAAATAAATGAAGATGGACTACACCTGACGTATGACTAAATCCTCCACTTTTAGAGCTCGTATCTGTTTGGATTCATTTATTTAAAACCTAAACACTGTAGAAATCCATTCTAGAGCATTTCACCATCTATTGGACCAAGATTGAGGTTGTTGTGGTGGAAAAGAGAGTTTTTACAGTTTTTCTTTATTTTTTTAAAGAAAAAAACATTTACACTGATTTTTGGTACATTTAGCTACAAACTAAATGTATTGAGTTTTTTTCAGGTGCCAAACTATAAACCTGCTTTTATGTGTATCTTTACCTTACAGTGTGAAGCACCTCGAGGCAACTTTTGTTGTGAATTGGTGCTATATAAATAAAATTGAATTGAATTGAACTGAATGTGATATAAATACCACTAAATGTACTTGTTTTTCTCTACTCTAACTGAACAGTTGCTGAGCTTTAGCTGTTTGTACAAGGACATATCTCAGAAATCTGGATGATTGACACCTCCACGAAATCTTAACAGCCAGGAGAATTGATGGACAGTTCACAAATATACATCATTCCAGATACTATCTATATGAGAGGGGTTCCATGGTGTAATGATTAGCACTCTGGACTCTGAATCCACCCATCTGAGTTCAAATCTCAGTGGGACCTTTGAGAGCATTATTTAGGTGGAGTGGTAGCCTAGTGGTTACAGAGGTGGGTTTGGGTATGGAAGGACCCAAGTGAACAAATGCAAGCCACTGTGGGCCCCTGAGCAAGGCTCTTAACCTCCAAATGCTTCCTTGGGGCTTCAGAAGCCCCCTGCTCCTAGTATAACTAGTGATGGGTTAGAAGCAGAGGACAAGTTTTAGCGTGTTTTGTAAGATATGACAATAATAAAGATTATCTTATCTATCCAGTCAGCATGAAGATAGTCTTTTTCAACAAAATTATTTGTAACAGTCCAACTTTTGAACATGAATCAGGTTTGCCTTTGAGGAATGTGAAGTTGTTTTTAGTTGTTAGTTGTTGTCAGACAGATGTCCTCACATTTGTTTCTAGAACACTCTGGTCTAGAGAGAAGTTCATGGTCCACTCAATCACTTCCATGAGCCCAGGTCTAAACCAACCTTCCCTTCACCATCATGTTTGACAGTGGGTTTGAAGTGTTTCTTCTGAAATGCCGTGTTCACTTTTCTCCAAACATGGTTCTGGATATTAAGACCAGACTTCTCCAGTGTGGTCTCATATGTCTACAGGACATTGTTCCAGAGGTCTGCTGGTTTGTTCAAAGGCAGTTTTGTGTATCTCAGTCATTCTTCCATGTTTCATTCTTTTCATGTTTTATCCTGGGAACTCTTCCAAATTGTACATGTTTTTGCACAGGTAGTCTTCTTCTACCTGTGCTGTCATGGACTTTAAAATTTAACATGCTCAGTGAGGCCTGTAGGCTCTAACACGGAGCTCTTGGGTTTTTCATATTTCTCGGAGCATTACACAGTCTGATATTAAGAAAAAATATGCTGAGATGTCTTCTTCATGAGAGCCTTACAACTGTCTTGGATGTTTTCCACATGTGAATAATATTTCTTATAGTAGAACATTGAGCTCCAAATCATTTGGAAAGTCTTTCTCATGTGGCAATGTTTGCACACCTGCTGATGATCAGCTCATCAAGGGGTGATGATTAGTTGCACCTGCTTGCAATTTACCCTTTTTAATTCCATAGAAGTAGTGAGAAATTACTTGGTATTATTCACATGAGCTTTTCCTTTCATGGGTAATTGCTTAATGTTTGGTAAATATTGAAAAAAGTTTTATGTTGTGGTTCATCTGAGGTTGTATTTGTGTATCCTCTATGCTCATATTGCTTTCACTGTGTCTTTATACGTAAAAATAATAAAAGGTGAGTAATCTAACTTTTGAAACTGTCTGGAAAACGTGTGGAGTATCTTGTGACCTTCTGCTCCTTCTGCCCTCTCTCATCTCCTGCAGTCTCTTCAGCACTCAGACAGATGAGTGGGTGTCATTTAATCTTCTCCTTGTTCAGGTCTGGTCCTGCAGACTTCCTACCCACTCCTTCCTCCGTCCTTTCAGCCCTCACTGATGATTAACCTCCATCCTTGTTGCTCGCCCACGCTGCTTGTCCTCATTTTGTCCTGGACATGGAAAAGCAGCATGTTTGCTGTCAGGACCTTCAGGGAGGGCCTGGATAGGGAGAAATTGATGATGACTGCTTTGGAGACAAACAGAGTTGGAAGCTAGGAAAGGCAGATTATGAAAATCATGAACAAGCTTGGAGATATTTTGTTCTCCTGTTTTTCTTTCTTTTTGTTTTGAGGAGGGTTTTTTTTACCCTAAAAACTGCCAAAGAAATGGTAAAATGAGTTTTGAAATATCTTATTCTGAAATCAGACTAGTTAAGACCAACAATCATCCATATGAAATCAAAATGATCATCTATGTGCATAGGTTTCAGGCCTTGGTTTCACAGACTCTGCTTTGTTTACCAGCTTCCTGTCAGACCAGCAGGGTTTGGCTAACCAGAAGGCTTCCTGTCCAGCTTAACTTCATTGCTGAAACAGATCAGCCCACTCATTCAATTAGTGCACACTCAGGCAACCCTGCACCCATTAGAAATCTGCAGGTGCCATCACTGATCAGTGAAAATTAAACTCACCCCCTTTGTGATCATGATGTTTGATCGATAAAGACCTTTGCGTTCTGAGAAAGAGTTGGGAGAATGTGCAAAGAGAAGATAAAGTCATATCAATAATCTTCATCACAGTGATCAGAGCTGAAGAGAGCTGGAGGAAAAAAAATAGCAAACATAATGAGACATCGAGGGTGACCGTGCAGCCAACTCTGAATTCAGACTTGTGAATTATTTGCCTGTTGATTAAACAGGCAAATAAATAGTCAGAGTTAGAGCTCAGTAATCATGTAGTCATGCTTTAGTCATGTAGTTCTTAGCTTTAACACATAAAGGAGGTCCACTGATTAAATGGCCAGTAATCAACACCCCCCCTCCCCCCGGGGCCCCAACCCCTTTAAAACAAAAAAAAAAAACAACTCATAAACAGATTATGCCTCAAAAAATCTAGCTGTTTAATAGCAGACACGGGTGGGCAGCCCTGTCTTATTAAACATGTGGTATGAGCCTTTGTTTTATTTAATAGCCTACATTTCATTTGAAATCCAGTCAGTACAGATTTTTAAAGTAAAGCAAATCTCTGAAACATCATTATGAATTATGTGATATTTTATTGTTTGGAGAGTAAAAAAGAAAATCAACCCAGTATAGCCATTGATTGTTCCTATTCAGGGTCTCGGGGGTCTGATGGGGTCTAATCAGATCTCCTTATGTGAAAATCGGAGTTCACCTGAGTGGGTCTCCAGTCCATCACAGGACCACATGTAGACAAACAACATAACAGGCAAAAAAAAAAACAAAACACCCACCAGCTGCTCTGATGAAAAAAAAAATCAACTTAGACCCATCTCAGTCAACATCAAATGCTTTTTTCTTTTTTTTTTTTAAACAAAAAACATTGCAACAGTTTTGGTTCATGAAGTCACTTCTTTGAATCTAAACAGTTTTGTTTTCTTTCTTTTTGTTATTCTGGTCTACATATAATATTAAAGGATACTTCTGCTGTCTTAGAGCTTGTATCTTATAGTTTGTTCAGAATTTTTGTTCCAGGGAAGGGCCCTCAAATTGTTCCTTATGAAAACACATCAAACACAACTACTGGTTTCCAGGGACATTCCAGATCAGAACCTGGTATGGACTTCAGCGATCCAGGTCTTTTTTTATGACATTAGATTTGTTGTTTAGGGTTGAATATTCTGTTACAATCTGTGATCAAGTGATGACAACCCGTGATCAAGTGATGACTTTATCACAGGTTCTAGAAGCAAGAGCTGGAAAGCACAATGAGCACTAATGCCTCCTTTCACTGGGATGAAGAAACTTATCAGAACTCAAACACACACGGATGTGGAGCTACAGATCAGGATTTAAAGACAGTACGATGAAAACATGCCATAATTATCGCTCTGCAGCAGCTGATCAGAAAACCATCCTGAGAGCTGCCGGAAAAGCTTGGCCTGTTGCTGCACCGGTGGAAGGCTGTGTGTGTGTTTTATGGGGGAGCTTTTTTGGCAGCTTTGTGCGTGAAGGAGGTTTCTGGAAACCTGGGACCGGCTCCTCTTTTATTCTGCGCCCCTCTCTGCGCTCTGACAGATCCGCGCTCCTATCAGATTGATGGGCCGGTTTGATTGAAGTCTCTTTGTCGTGGTGATGTCACGCCGGGTGATGGATGAGGCGCGTGCGCCCTTACTGACGCGCGCGCCTAAACTCCACTCCTGAACCAAAAAGAACCCCCCTCCTGGCCCTCCTCCTGTACACACTCAAACACACACGTACACGCTGAGAATCACTCCCGTGACCAGCTGACAACTTCTAGCCTGGTCACCACGGGCGACGAGTCACGTGACCTGCGACAGAGGTAGATGAGGGGAACAGAGGAGGAAGAGAAGTGACACGAAGGAAGAGGACGACACACGAAGAGAAAGAAGGAGGGAAATAAATGAAAAAGAGAGATATCATGGAAGAAGAGTGAGGGGAGACAGGTGAGGAGGTGATTTGTTTTCCTCTGAGGACCCTCAGGAGCCCACGGGTTGATTTAGTGACCGTGTAAGGGCCCCTGTGGATGCACTTCACCGAATCACAAGAGCGCAGTCGTCCGCTTGATTTTTCAGCCACATCTGAAGTTTTGGTGTTTTTTGTTTAGTTAGTTAGTTAGTTAGTTAGTTAGTTAGTTAGTTAGTTAGTTAGTTAGTTAGTTAGTTAGTTTTAATTGTGAAACTCTGGGATTTTTATGTTGTCTCTCAGTTTGTTGGGGGTTTTTTGGGGTTTTTTTACCAGGTCTGACTGTGTTCCTTGTCTGCATCTTTTCTTGTTTTTATTAAATTTACTTCATCTGATTATTTTCCCTTGGACATATTTTAAATGGGATATTTTCATTTTTGAATTTTATGTTTATTTTTTTCAACCCCCTGCGTGGGTTTCTGGTGATAGAAACGCTACTGGTCCTCCGGGTACCTCAGGTCCTTCAGGTCCCTCTGGTTCTTCACCATGAACTCGTTCGTGGAGTTTTCCGTGTGTAGCCGTCAGGAAACCGGCGGTTACTCTGCCCCAAAACCCGGTTATTCCCCCCACCATCACATGAACCACCCCAACCCACTGGACCAGCACTTCTCCGTGGCCCCCGGAGGCCTCCACCCGGACATAGGGGGCATCCCGGTCACCGTCAGCAGTTCCGGTGGAGACGGCAACTACACCACGGACGGGAGGGGGTACAGCAGCACCGGGGGAGGGACTCTTGAGGCCGCGGGAGCGAGACAGCAACAGCCGCATTCACACAACGGCTACCATCATCACCCGAACCAGAGTCAGAATCAGTTACTGTGTTATTACACAAATGGAAGTGGGGGTGGCACCGGGACCTATGGTGCATCCTGTTCCGCAGACTCAGAGTATGCAGGTCATCCCGGTCCCGGGCCCCCCCAATATTTCATGGAGGAGTCTGTGGGGCACCCATATTATCATCAGCCAGCCTTCCCCGGCACAGCCGCGGCGGTCAGCGGCGGCTACACACCCCTGACCGGGGCCTACTGCGGACCTCAGGGATCTCTCTCTGGTCCCCATTACCCGCAGCAGGTATCGGGGGCTTTGGACCCAGGAGGTTACCTGGGGCTTCCCCATCCAGGGGGCTATGAAGTCCTGCCTGTGTCCCAGGATGGAGGGAGGGGGGACGAGGACGGCCCGCAGGCCGGGCAGGGGCAGACTTTCGAGTGGATGAAGGTGAAGAGGAACCCTCCCAAGACAGGTGAGGAGAAGTTTCACTTCCTAGAGGGTTAACTGTGCGTGTTTTAATGTTTAAGAGCATTTAAGTTAAAATTAAATGGATTAAAATGCCCATTTGAATCGATTTGACGGTGTCAGCGTGGGTCAGCTGCATCTGCATTTATCCTTTAATCAGGACAAATGCAGGTTCCGTTCTTTATCTTCAGCCGGTGATAAATTATGCAACAATGAAAAGAGAAGTCGATGTGGTGGAGGTGAAAATGAAAGAAACGTGCTTCAAATGTTCCTGCAGAGTTTCAGGTTTCTCTGCAGATGTTCAGTTTTTCTCATGTAAATGTCGCCCTCCATCTGTTGTCTTCTCCTCTCATTTATCTCAATCAGTCTGACTGTAAAGCAAAATTATTTTTAGAAAAGGGGAGAAAACTTGAAGCAACAATGAATTTCCAAATGCACATTTAATATATATTTCTTCCATTCGGTTTTCAATCATCGGATACGTCTAGAACTACTCTTTTGCATTTTCTGGTGCTGTTTCCGTTTTCTTGCGTTTAGAGAAGTATTTATATAACATTCTACCTTGTAATTTTTCTCTTTTAAAAGTGTTGTTCTTTAGCGACGCTACTCCAAACAGTGCTTTTTAAAAATCGACCGTGTGTAAATATAATTCCGAACAACCAATCAAAAAATATACATATTTCACATTAACTTTATTTTTGAAAATCTTCAGTAACAGAGACCTAATAAAATCCAAGACTTTCTTTGATCAGACCACAACAGCTCACAATTTTAAACTAAAACAAGACCGTTCTGCGTTCAGACGGATCCACTCTGCTCGGCCGTGAAGTCACTTCCAGGCTCTAGACTATATTTCACAGATATGTCAAGATCCATGTCTTTGGAGTACTTTTATTATTATTATTATTATTATTTTTAACTTTTTAAAAAAAAAACTGGAAAGCAAAGGTTTGGAAAAAGCTTTCCAAACCATGTTACACAGGGACTCAAAATCTAAGCGGAATTATAGTTATATTAAAAAAAAAAAACAAAAGAAAAAAAGACAAAACAGCTTTGCTTCATGTAACTGCTTCTTCGAACGTATAATATTTTTCATGTAGATATTTTTGAGATCATAGTCATGATTTTATTTCCAGAATCTTCCACATTATGCGACCCAGTAGCTTCAAAATCAAAGTTGCATTTCTATATTACAAGAAAACCACGTTTATAGTACAGTCCCACTACAATTCAACTTTAGTTGGTAGACGTTGGGTCAAGAGGCTTTAAAGCTACTGAAAAAGTCCAATGAAAAAAATCAATCAGAATATAAATATATATCTCCTCTATAGCCCCTAAAACCCCTCATAGCTATTACCTTTTGTTTGAATCTACTAGGCCACGCTGAGTGGACGCTATTGAAAGACACACACAAATAAAAAATAATAAATGAATAAATACATGTAACAACATTATACAATTAAGAGCCCCCTTTAATGAAATCAAACTGGGTATTTGTCACTTCGGCTCAGGTTCTGAGTCACAGGTTCGCGTGATTTGGAAGGTATTGGGGGAAAGTAATACTCCAGATATTTGATTCAGAGTTGACGTTGAATACCTGGCACTAACTTCGAAGCAAGGGTGGGGGTGGGGGTGGTGGTGCGGTCCACACGCCATATCCCTCAGGACGCTGCTGCAGACGCGTTATTCCTCTCTGGTAGCCTTCACTGTACCCTGGGAACTGGTCCTGCTTTGTTATCTTTCAAAGCACCCCCCCCCCACCCCCCCCATTCCTTTATTCCTGCATCCCCCACCCCTCCATTCATCAGTTCAGTGTTTTATCGCACCTTAAAGTTGTTTTTTTTTTTAAAATCCTACAACACAAAAAAACGTTTGCCTATCTTGTTTGATGATTACAAGAAATTAACTTAATTTCTGGCAAAAAAAGAAAAAAAAAAGCTTCGATCTATTTTCCACACACAAGCAGGAGGCTTTCATGAATGATTTTGAAAGGAAAAGTGCTCGAGTATTTGTGCTGAAGGGCCCCGGCTTTGTCCTTCACTGTAAAAGGCTTGCATATGTTTCTTTTTTAATTATTTTCCCATCCGGGTTTAATAAAGTGTTTTGAATATGAATTCGAAATCGAAATTTTAAAGAAGAACAAGTTTTATTTTAGATGCTTGGCAAAGACCGTTGTGCGCATGCGCACATCAGTCCACCTGTACATGAAATACCTTTGTGAAACACGAAGTTTCACAAAGGTATTTCATGAAAACATGATCTCGTGTCTTCTTCTCCCAGTCAAAGTGTCGGACTTCGGCCTTTCGCCCCACAACAACGCCATGCGCACAAACTTCAGCACGCGCCAGCTGACCGAGCTCGAGAAGGAGTTCCACTTCAGCAAGTACCTGACGCGCGCCCGCCGCGTGGAGATCGCGGCGACGCTGGAGCTGAACGAGACTCAGGTGAAGATCTGGTTCCAGAACAGACGCATGAAACAGAAGAAGCGCGAGCGCGAGGGCGCCAGCGCGCGCTCCCGCTCCACCTCAGACAGCGGCGGCGGAGTGGACGGGGACGGGGACGGGAGCGGCGGCTTCACCTCGAAGGAGATGGAGGACACCGACCACTCCTCCGCGTCCACGTCACCGGGCACCTCCCCGAGCTCGGAAACGTAGTGGAGAATGAGACTATAGCCCAGAATTCCTTTTTGGATGTGAATGTTTGTTCAGTCTTCAGTTTAATTTCAGAAAATATTCTCTGACCTTTACCTTAATCAGAACTGTCCTACTGATCATGTCAGATGGAGTAATTCAATTATTTTAGAGTAGAAAGGACTAAAAAAATGAGTGAATAAAGTTGTGGCAGCTACTACAACTGGAAAGGTGATGTAATGTCAAATGGAGCTAAACCACAGTTTTTGTGCTTATGGATAAAAATTTGGCTAAAAATGATACAAATATCGATAGCAGCCCTAGTTTGAAGGAAAGACTAATTTTAAATGAGTTTGCTGTCATTTTCTACAAGAAAAGGAGTTTAAAGAGTAGCCAGATCATTAAATTAATGAATGGGGAGAACAAAAGAAATATTTCTCAGAAGTTTTGCAAAATATGAGGATCTGTGACTGGTGACAGACTTGAGGTCGGCGTGGATTAATTCTGCATCAGTTTAACTCCTGAATCTATATAAGGTTCAGTATCTTCACAATGATGAGGGACAATGGCTCATAATTAAACAAACAAAAAAAAAGACATAACATCCAGCTACATCCTAAAACATTAGTTCTTGTTGTTTTCGCAGATGAAATGTTGGAGATGAGGGCATCAGGGTGTGGCAGAGACAAGATTCAACCTTTCACTCAGGAAACTAGGGGTTTTTCTCCTGTTATGCATAAATTTCAGTACTTGGTTTGGTTTAAGCTCCAGGTTGGCAATGAGGCTCTTTTCTTTTTGGCTAGAAATAACCTTTTTAAGTTTCATTTCTTGCCATCAGTCTTGCTTTTTTTTCCTTTTTCTTTTTTTTTGGGGGGGTGGGGGGGGTATTTTACATTTAAGGAGACATACTCTTCTATTTAAAAAAAAAGAAAATCCAAAGTTTACTCAGTTTTTGGAATCTTAATTAAATGTCTGTGGTATGTTTTGATCAAAATCCTACAAAGTTACAGTAAAACAGCTCCTTTTACAGTCATATCTTTACAACTCTGCTGGTGGCAGCAGATTTTTTAGTGGGTGGAGCCAGACAGTTGACTCCACCTCCTCTTCCAGAAGCAGCTTTTGAAACAAGCCTTACATCTCTGCAGCAGTTGGGGTGCTGGAAAATTCTGATCTGATCTGGGTTTGTGATGTCACAGAACCATGCAGACCTGAATGACTCACTGAAAGACCGATTTCAGACTCAGGATGCACAAAATTAAGTGACAAGGATGTGTCAGATGTTTGACATCTCACTCCAGACATGCAAACAGGTGCTCTTGACCACAGAGAAAGTGTTGTTTCTTTTTCTTCCTTTCCCCCCCAGTTCTTTGACAATATGTCCCTTTAAAGTTCAGGAAGAGAGGATGCTTGGGGTTAAACTCAGTCCCTCTGACAGTGACAACCATCATAAAAGAATTAACAAGCTCTGGTCACATGACTGCAAGAAATATCTCATGTAAACGTGGTTATTGCAACAGCTTTCAATAACCATCCTATCAGTTTTATTTTTTTTAAATGTGTTTTGTCAGATAGTCATATTTAAAAAAAAAAAAATCCTGACATTGACATGTTGGTACAGTTACTTGATGAAAATGTGGTACCTGAAGTTAGAGCACCTACTACAAAGTGACAAATGATCCTGATGATGTGAATGGATGCACTTTCTGCCTTTAGAAATATTTAGATGGAGCCGGCATAATTCCTGCTGATAGCTTTTGTTACATGGTCTAATTTTGGAAAACACAGAATGAAAGTATAATTGTAGTTTTTCTGCTGTAGTTTAGACTTCCTGGTATTTTAAAGCCCATGGCCTGCAGTAGATTTAGATCATTTTTATGTGTGATGATGAAATGTGAATCAAGATGACTTCGGGACTTGAAAATGGATGAGTCCACAAGTTGTGGTTCATCTTCATGACTTCAGACATAAGCAGCTTCAGACAGTGCTGATATGTCCTTTGTCATTTCAGAATAAGATTGTGACTTCTTTATAGTTTGATGAATAAAATATGTTAGATCAGGCTGATTTAATGTGTGTGTGTATGTTTTACATGTATGATTTAAGAGAACTACTGAACAAAGGAAGGAGTTTTCATCCCCTTCAGAATAAATTATTGGGTGTGTTTTATTTTATTGACAGAGAAAAGTACAGATCTGAGTAGTGTTATTAAATCCTGACAAAACTAGAGGACAAAAGTGAATGTTTTAATGTAAGCCATGAAAAAGAATTTGGCCTTTTCCTTTTTCATATGTGATCTGTTTTTGGATTTAATGAGTGCCTCTATAATGTGAACTGTTAATGATGTGACTGATAACGAGTTTTTAAATGAGAGCAGACTGACTGAGTTTTATTAGTTCTGCTGCCTTTAAGACACTTCCAATCATGTCTGCTTTATTTTTACCCCAAACTACCTCAAATAAATCGTATTCTGCCAATTATTTGAGAGTCAAAGTTTTCTTTCATGCTTTCTTCCAGGAATATTCTGGAGTTAAATCAGTCCTGTGTGCATTATTAGAGAATCAGGACAGTAAACCTTTCTTATAGGAAACAAAATGATACAAAGTGAAGCAGTTTGATTTAGAGCACAATACACCCTTGCAGCAATGGAGCTTTGGTTACAATAAACAACTGCTGTTAATTAATGAAATAATTGTCATAAAAACGTCATAGAGAGAGTGTGACATGTTTAGCTGCCAGTCGGGTCGAGTTTAAAGGTGTGTGTGGCTTCTGATGGAGGATGAACACAAACACACTAAAGTCAGGAATGTGATGGCTTTCTGGGTGGCTCAGCAGCCTGTTGATCTGTGGAGAGCTTCAGGGATGTATAAAGATGCAAGCAAACTCTTTCTGCTCATCTTGAGTACTCTTTGCACCCAGCTGATCCACGACGGCCCTCCTGGAACCTGGGTGGCAAAACTCCTTGGCTGGTTGCTGGACACAGAGGTCCACGGAGAGTCTCCATCTCTCCTTTACATCTTCATGGGTTCTCTTCTCAGACCATTCTTCTTTGAAGGAGACTCAATTGTAGATGTTTGATGGTGGAAGGAGTCATCCTCCTCTATTTAATGTTATTTTCTTTTTTTCCTCCTCCTTCAAACCATCTTTTTTTTCTGTCCAAAATGGGTATATTATTGTCCTATAAAGAAACTTCCATCCTCCTCCAGATGCAGATGGACCTAAGTCTGGACATTAATCTGGACCTGATGAGATGCTGTCTTGTATTGGTCCATGTATTTGGGGAGTTGCTGTTAGTGTCTCTGATGAAAAGATCTGCAAGCTCATCACTGATCTGAACTGCATGAACAACATTGTTCAGTTTCTGTCTGGATGTGGTGTCTTTTGAGTGAAACAGTTTCACTTTGAGGGGGATGATGGTCTGAAGTGGATGGTTTTAGTCTGAGGGTGGTGGCCTGAAGTGGACCAGTTTAAGTCTGAGGATGGTGGTTTGAAGTGGACTGGTTTTAGTCTGAGGGTAGTAGTGGTGGTCTGAAGTAAGCACATTTCAGTTTGAGGGTGAGGCAAGAAGTGTACCAGTTTCAGTCTGACTGTGGTGGTCTGATCTGGACCAGTTTTAATCTGAAGATGGTGCAGGTCTGAAATGTTTGGAGAAGATCCTTCCCAGTTTCTCCAACTCTCATATGGGATGACAACATTTTTCTTCTCCTCACTCTTTAGTGCTGTGTTTTGTTTGTTTGTTTTGTTTGTGTTTGTTTGTTTGTTTGTTTGTTTGTTTGTTTGTTTGTTTGTTTGTTTGTTTGTTTGTTTGTTTTGTATATCTTGGCTCACTTAACAAAGGTCCAGTTTGGATCTCCATAGGTTGGAAGTTCTGTCTTCATGTATTTTGCTCCTTTGGATGTGAACTTCTGGTGATAGACAGTTTATTCTTCAGAGCCATGTGAATCAAAAAGAAGACATTGGTTTGTGAGTGCAGGTTTCTTATAAACTTCAGAATCACGTCTTTGATCATTCTCAGTCCAAAAAATGTCAAATTGTTGTTCTCTGCTTCCTCTGGGGTGAACTTGATGTTGCTGTCCCCTGGGTTGATGTTTTAAATGAAGCCTTATCTTCCTGGGTTTGGATTTTGACTCAGGTCATCAACTGTTTTGGCTAAATGTCTCTTGGAGGGGTTGCCACACTGGACCATAGTCCACACATTGATTTGACCTAGTTTTACGCTGGATGCCCTTCCAGCCACAGCACACGCAGCACAGTGAGAACATGCAAACTCCACACAGAAAGACTCATTCCAGGAAGTGAACCCGGAACCTTCTTGCTGTGAGGCAACAATGCTTACCTAAGTAAGCCACCATGCTGCCCAGATTTTGACCCTGATGTTGTCTACATATCTAAACCAGTGGCTTGGTGTTGTTACCTTGTAGGAGCTCTGTGTTCTGCTTTTCTCTTTCTCCATGTATATGTTGGCAAAAATGGAGGACACTGGAGAACCCAAGAACCCAAAAACCCATGAATGCAAGGTCACATTGCTCACCAGTGTTTCTGTTTGGAAAACTGGTCATTGTACTTGAAGTAGAAGGTGGAAAGACAAAGGTTCAGATCTGGTCTGTCCTCCAGGCAGAGGTCCAGCAGGGTCCAGATCTGAAGTGAAATTGGTCCTGCCCATCTTTCGCTGCAGTAATTTCCTGAAGGTCTCATCAGAAGTACATGTCCAAAATTTATGTCACTTTGCCTTTGTTTTCTTTTTGATTCCCACTATGCTAGACCTCTGCCTCTCCACCACCTACTTCAGGGAGAATGGAGATGGATCTGATGGAGACAGAAGGTGCTCAAGAGTTTTTGTGTTTTGAAGCCAGCAGCTGGCTTCTGTGTAAACCAGAGATGATATAAAACATCTCACTTGTCCCTGATTCTGCCTGGTTGGAGAGCTCTGCTATCTAAAAACACACACTCAGGAGGTTTTACACCAGCTTTGTTTGGTCCTCCGTGGCATAATAAGAGACAGAAAGACTGCAGATTCTTTCAGAGTGAGCTCATGTGATCTGAAACAAAACTTGTGTTTTCTTTAACTCAGAAACACAAGCCTGAGTGAGTGTGTGTGAATGTGAGATAAGGTTCAGAGTCTGAAACACACTCAGGCAAACATCCAAACATCTGGACTTCAATCAACATGTGCATATTATGATAAATTAGCTGATCCAGGACCAGCCACAGAGTCAAACTGGGACATCTGTAAGACAGGTTTTAACTACACCCTCTGATTTAACTTTCTGCTCAAGCAGTCATTTTATTATTTTTTTAAATCTTTTTTGCCTTCTTTAAGTTTTCTTTGGATGAAGCACTACACTTAGTTAAAACAGGAATAAATCTGACACAGTTTTAATGTGCTGTCACATTCAGCTGATTCTTTTTTCTTCTTGTTTGTTTGTTGTTGTTTTTATCAGTGAGCTGTTAAATCCTACTTGTGATATATTTCCTTTACTGCTCTAGTTGTTGTGTTTCCATTTTACATTGGATTTTTGTTAATTGGTCATAAATATTGTAACTGTACTTGGATGAACTGTTAAAACTGTTTGTATTAAACTTTTATGACTGGATAAATTTGCCTGGCTGAAAGAAACAGAGCCATAAAAGCTGATTAGCTCATATTTACTCTGAAGTGTTCAGGAGAGCATGAGCTTAGCTCAGAAGACTCTAAAGAGGATTTAATATCTGTGGACGCTGCCATCACAATTGTTTCTACGTTTTTTTAAAAACTTTTTTCAAATAAAATGCCCCATGAACCAAGTTTTTTTTCCTTTAGTAAAGACTGCACTACCATTCCAGTTCTTGTTTTAATTTCTTTATTCTAGAACGATGCCTCTACCATAGCAGTCTATTGTAGCACTTCTCGACATTTTGTAATTTTCTCAAGAGGCAACATTAGTTTTTCAAAGATGCAACCACAGCCACACCTGGCACATTTTTGTTGTTGTAATTTTACTAATAAACCACCCTGACTGACTGTGGTTTGGCCTGGAAGGATCTAAAGACAGGATCTGGATCCTGATTCCTCCAAGCTTTCTCCATGATATCCTTTCAAATTGATTAACTTCAACCACACCTCTGCCTAGACACAGCTGTGATGAAGCCACGTGGACTGACTGCATCAGTTCTGATGT